>LDKF01001706.1:9624-34096 GCA_001026735.1 Rotylenchulus reniformis
CGGGGATCGGGGTTTTCGGGGACGGGGATGGGTGAAAAATTCTGACTTTTTTCAGAAAATTTTTTTTTCGATTTTAAAATTACAAAAATATAATTTTAGAATATAAAAGTGGTGACTAGTGAATGAACCTGCGCCCTCACCATCAGTGAACCTGCATTGTTTCCAATGAGCTAGAGCCTTTCTGATTTGTCCTTTAACAAAAATGTTGGGCCCAAAATGGCATCTTTGGGGGTGTATGTTCATCCCGAATCCCCAGGGGTCTAATACAGGAATAAATCCCCGGGGGTCTAATACAGGAAATACGGTATAAAATGTTTTATTTTACACCGAAATTTCTTTTCGAATCGTATTTTGATTTATTTCAACATTATTTAACTTTCCCACGTTATTCACCGATTTTATCAAATTTACTTTACACAACATAAATTGCTTCATCATCATTATAGAGGAGATTTCGCAGATTCCCACGGTTTTATGATGTGTCAGCAAATTCAAAAATTCTGCTGATCAAATGGTCCCTTTAAAAGAATTCTATTTCTACTATTAACTTCCATAAATTTATTGAAGTTACCAAATAAATAGTAAATTTAATGTAATAAAATCGATTCTTTTAAAAAATGATCCATCTCTGAAATAAAATACACATTATGATTTATTTTAGAGAGAATACGGTAATGTATTGTAGTAATTAATTTCATTAAATTCAGACCTCAATTGCCATGTGGCTCTTTTGCATTCTTATAGCTATTTTAGCCAACGTTTTAGCCTTTTCCTACGCCGATGCGCCGGATTTTTGGTAAATAATAATTATTAGGGACCGAATTTCAAGGTTACATCCTTTTGTTAATTTTTAATTATTTAGGCTTTGGATGTAGATATTTTGAAGTATTCTTGGGACATTTTATAAAACCTAAAAAATATATTTTGTTTTTGGCCAGAATTGCTTCAAAATAAAATGTTGAAAAACCGTGAAAAATACTATCGACAGCTATTTGACGTAAAAACCTAAAACAATTATCAAAATTTTTGATTTTTAGCACCTAAAATTCGGTCCCTATAATGATAAGTCATTTGTTGGAATTACTAATATTTTTGTGATTAAGGATCCCCCACATCGGTGTCGAAACTCCGCGCTCCAGCCAAACCGAGATAACCATCGAACATTTGGACCAACTCGATGCTGTGCCGTACCAGTCTCGGGTCCACCATGTGTTACCGAAGTACGAGCCGTTCCGCATCAAACTGAGCATCCGACCACTTTTGATCGCATGCGACAAAAACCGAACATTCCGAAATTTGAATTGGGAGAAAGCATGCTTTGCGCCGGATCCCCGTCCAGGATGTCACGAGTAAGCCATAACTAAAAATAAAACTAAAACTATGCGCTTTACGACCAAAATGCTAGTAAATTTTTAAAAATCAAATTACATTTCTAACTCCATGCTTCAATTGGTGAATTTTTCAGGGTGCCAGGTCCGAATCTGATATCAGATACATCATCAAGAAAATATAAGAATATATTAATATTTTTAGTTTTTTTTCTTGAGCTATGATAAATCGTATATCCAAATTTGGGTTCAGCACCCTTGAAAACCTTCGGATGAATGCGCAATTTGAAAGGTATTGGCGTTTCACTGGGAAATAAATGGAGAATAAATGAGATTTAAAAATACTTTAACTAGAGTATTGCTGAAGAAATAATTTAAATTTTAAATTTTAGCGGAAACATCATTGGTCTGTTCATCTGCTGGGATAGTTTGTACGAGAATTACAATTATCCTAACTATGTATATAATGCATTTTTTGAAGAAAAAAAAACAAATATTTAAGATGAAAAATTTGGACCCAACGAAGAACAATGTGACAAAAGCGTGCACTTCTGGAAAAGGGACAGGAGATAAAATCCAGCACGGAATTGGCATTGCAATTTGTGCCCAAAGAAATGGCACTCACCATATCCTCATGGGCCAAGTGCACATGTCCTATTCCGACAAAATGTAAGAAAAGCAAAGTTACAATTTAAGCGATGCTCATAGAATTATTTTTTCATTTATTTTTATAGGATGGCTTTGGAAGGGGATAAACCTATCTATTTTATTTATGGATTCTAAAAATATTCTTTATTTGGGAGAAATTTTGAGCCATCTTCACTTTGTTGGGTTTTCAAAAAATCCTGCAATCCTACTTTTTGAAAAAGGCATTTTCGAAGGTGTTGAGATTTATCATATCTTGGACTAAAATCTAAATTTTGTTTTGATATAAAACCAAGTACATGACAGATCTTGATTTGAAAATGTTTAAATTCGTCATATATTCGGATTCAATACCCATGATAATCTCCGTATAAAGCGCGGATTTTGTAAAAGAAAATGATTTCCAAAGGTATATAAAATAAAATAAAAAACACGAAACACAAATTTAAGCCAAAATTTCAAGAGAAAATCAATATTTTTTTATTTTACAGTATATATTGCTGTTTTATTCTTAAATAAGCTAATAATTACTGTAGAGTATAAATAGAATGATTTTGTATTATTTTCTAATTTAATAAATCCTATTTTATGTAGTTATCACCTTTCTAAAATCGAACGGCCGCAGAAAAAGGTTGAGAATAAATATGGAGTGGAATTTCCGGTGCAATTGGCCACAATTTTAATCGGATTTATTGACACCATTCTGTTGGATTACGATGGCCGAATCGTGAACAATGATGAACCCATGACGCCAATTTTCGGAATGTCTTTTGGTACAAATGATCAGGCAGCCAACAAAGTAAAACCGTTAAAAAAGATGTTGGGCTGAATTTTATGCCCTATCTCCTAGTATTATTTTTTTCGAAATTCAAAAAAAAGTTCGAAATTTTATGAAAATATCGAAAAACACTAAAATTCCATAAAATCAAATGTACTAGAAGATAAAGCATAAAATCCAGCACATTTATACTTCTGGCCTAGAACGCTTTAAAAAAGTTTCTGGCCAGATTGGTAAAAGTGATAGTTTTTATTTAATCGCCCTAGCACCAAGTTGAACAGAAAATATATTCTTAAAAAATGCCGACTGTCCCGAAAATTTTATATATTTATGCAAGGTATATAACATAAAATTGCTATTTTATTTAGTATCTGCCGTTGAAGGCTTCATTCTCGGACATAATTCCAATCAAGCAAACCAACGGTTCGGTATTCCGCAAGCTGCGATTTGTGTATTCCGATAAGTCCCATTATTGTCATGCATTTGAACCGTCGGAAATGAATGGCAAAAAAATAGCATTCAGCGGATGCAAAGTTTAAAAATGGATCTAAATAAATAAATATTATAAATTTTTAGGTCATTCATAAAATACCCAAAACTGGAGCAGAGATATTTGGAAGTGAAAAGAAATTTGGGGAAACGAAAAATTTGAAAGAAAAAATTTGCGAATTGATGTGGACCTGCATGAATGGACCAGATGCGTTTCCTCCGGATATACCACCGGTATATTTGTATGGACTAGCAATAAAGATGTTACGAGAATTGTACAGAACATTAATATAAATTAGATAATGCCAAAAATTAAATTACCGTATTCTCTCTAATAAAGGGGCTCCTTATACTTTTTTGACTTAGAGGGATTTAATTAGAGAGGCCCTTCATAGTGAATTGGAGGATTTTCGTGTGATGAGTTTGAATTTGCTGATCTGACCAAATCTATGATTTTGCATCTAAAATATTTTCTCACATTCAATTATAGGAAATATTATTTGATGTTACATAATAAGATAAAATTTGAGCTCAGCAAGAAAAACCCCTATTAAAAGTTTAAAAATATTTTTGAGAAAAAAAACATTTTAATCATGTGGGATGGGTAAGTTGGAAAAGTACAGAACGGTATTTTACTATTATCAAGGGGAATAGATGAATTAGACCATAATTACTCAACTTTATGATCAGTTTTTTATTGAAAATCGAAAATCATACATACATTTTAGAAATATTTCGATGTGCCATCCTACATTGGTTCAATGCAAAGCCCCGATAAAAACTCCAAAAATCCTATGGAGGCCTTTTTTGAGCTATACGGATGCAATGATGACCAAAGACTTGATCTGGGAGGAGATATGCCATGGGAGGATGTATCGGAAGAAGCGCTGGAACAATGGCAAGGTTGTAGAAATAGCATCTAAATTCGAAATGAATTTGGGGGACTTATCATCGGACTTTATTAAAAATTTTAAATATTATAAGATTTTGAAAAATTAAGCTAAAACTAGAACTCGGTTCTTTTGTGGCACAAAAAATGAGAGAATCATGTGAGAATCGAACTTGAGTATCTTTTTGTTGAATCCAAGCATCTATAACTTGGCCAAGTGGTAGATGGTTGGATTTAACAGAATCATATGATATCGCTAAGAATTACTAAATATCGGACCGATAACTAGTAATGGGTTGATTTTTAGGGAATAACTTTGAAAGCATTTTTTGATCACGAAAAACTTAACACTAGAATGCGCGATACAGTATGTTTAATTGCAAAAAAAAAGTACATCGAAAGATATATTGTTTTTATAGAATGTGTAAACAAGTCCAAAGCTGAGGAGCCTAAAATTCAGCGGAAAAAACGTAATATACCAACCAGGGCCAATTTCAAATGGGAGCTGCCGATCAAGTACATGGTCGATGAAAGCGCCGGTAAATGAATAGTGAAAAATTATTATCTTGATGTGATTTATATATAATTTAAGATTATGATATTGGGATTATCCATCGAGCAATCCAAAACATCGAGTAAGTTTTATTAAATAAAACTTAAAATGAATCAACAGTGTACGAGATTCGTGCTGTTCGAGATTCTCAGTATATATTACTCGATTGGAGATTTTCTCGGGTTTTATTTCGCTTTCTCGTTTCTTGGATGTTTATTCTTCAAAAATTATTATTTTTTCGACTCTTTTTCCTCCAAGTATATGTGAATTTCGATTATGTATGTTTTTTACCTTGTCCATTTTTTAAATTTGAATTTTACTATGCATTTATAAGCTAAAAATGTTTTTCGATTTCTCGGTCTAAGTTTCATTAATTTCTCGATCTTGAGTGTCTGAAAAATTTCTCGAACAACTACAAAGTGCAATTAAGTTTTTGCTTGCAATGGTCTTATAATTAATTAATTAATTAATGGTCTTACAAAAATTATTTATAGAGACCAAACGTGCATTACATTTATCGAAGATGACAAAGTCAGCGAAAATGAACCGCACCTGTATTTCACGCGTGAACCTTTTTGCGGTGCTTCATGTGTTAGCGAAGGGATTGGACGCAACTATGACGATGTACGGTATGCTAACTTATGTGGAAAGCAGAAAGCGCGACACGGCATCCATTTTGACACGGAGCATGTAAGCTGAATAAATTTATAAAATTTAATTTTATAAAAGATATAATACATTAACAAAATTTGAAATCCCTGAGAATTTTGAGATTTACAAAAAGGGTAGTCTACCGAAATTTGGGAAATTCCAACAGTGATACCATAACGAGATATCGGGGTTCGAATCCTCACGGGATATAGGAGAAATTCCATAAGAAAATCGAATTTTATGGAATTATAAACAAATTTTGTGATTTAAATTTGTAAATCAGGAAAAATTTATTTCATATCCTATCTCTAAATTCGGGTGTGGCGATCCATGGTGGGTAATGGTATGGCTTTCGAGGGTTGGGGAATTAGAAAATTAAAAAAAAAGTTTTTTATTATAATAATATGTACCAGTGTCCAGAAAGCTCGCGTCGTTTTTGATCTTTTTCCAGACCATTTTTCGACACAAAAACCAAATAAAAAACTAAAAAATAGCAAATTTAACATTTATTTTCATTAAATCCTAGAAAATTCCAGCTTTCAATTTGTTATCAAACTTTTGTACAGTATACTTTTAAAAGAAGTTCCTGAAATAGTTTGAATTTTCCCAAAACAAAATAAGATTTTTTGTGCTTATCTTATGTTTCAACTTAAAGTTCGGCGTCATTGTACATCAAATTGGTCACGCATTGGGGCTTTATCACGAAGAGGATCGGCCAGACAGTGACCAATACATTTGGACAAGATAAGCATTTCGAAATATTTTTTGTTGAAATTTTATTTTAAGGCCCGCAAAATCCGTGATGATATAATCGATTTTGGTATGCCATATGACCACTCCTCTGTGATGCACTATCAGCCGAAGAAATTCAATAGAACGTACTGTATTTTATCCTTTTAATTTTATAAAATTTTCAAGAAAAATCAATTTTTTTTATTCTTTTTTTTATTTTAGGTATGGTGTCTATTACAACATGGTATCAAGACATCACATCTATCAAGAGAGCATTGGGATGGATGTCATGTTGGGACTTTCATTCAAGGACGCAAAAGTGCTTAACTTTGCCTACTGTGATGGTAAATCCAACCGTTAAATAATTAATTCTCATAATATTAATTTATTAAATATATAATTTAACAGAAAATACACATTATTGTGGGTTCTAGGGCGTTAAAAAGAGACACCATTAAGACTAAACTCAAAAGAGTTTTTTCTCCCGATTTTTCCAATTATCTGAAAAAAGTTCGAAAATGAAAAATTTAACATTTTTTTTTAATATTTTCGAAATCAAAAAACCTAAAAGATCAAAAGCTAGAGCACGAGAGTTTATGCACAACCTTGCCTTTTTGCACCAATAGCATTTTTTTAAACCTTCTAGCACCCCATTGGGAATTAATCATCTACCTATATTAGATAAAGATGGTGTTTGAAAAATTAAATTTCTCTTATAAAAATTTTATTATTTCAATTTCATTAAAGAACAGGTATAATTTATTTAAAATGTATTATTTAGCGATCCAAGGATGCGGAAAATTGAAGGAGAACAGTCTCGGCTGTGAAAATAGTGGTTATCCGGACCCGAAAAAGGAGTGCCAGAAATGTCGGTGCCAAGATGGAATTGCGGGTGCAAAATGCGAAAAATTGGCAGAAAGTGGTAATTCATCGGAATCGTGTAAAATTATTAAGGATTTTATTTTGATTTTACAGATCGAAATAAATGTTGGACTAATAATAAGAAATTTGATTTGGGACCAACGAAAGCAAAGAACTATAAACTTGAGGGAAAAATCACCGGGAAAGGATCATGCTATTGGCGAATTGCGGTAAAATAAAATACTAAAGTTAAATTTCAAACCATTTTAAGCCGAAAGATACCAAGACTCGGGAACATTTCATACAAAAAATTGAAATTACCAAAATCAACGGCCTCAATTGTCCGAATACAATGCGAACTTGTGGTCAGCACGGTTGGATTCGTCCATGTGTGAACTATTTGCGCATTCATTTTCAAGATGAAAAAGCAGAAGGCGGTAATTTTATTTTTTATTACTGGTGAAGCTCATTTGGATTTTTTACTAATCCGAACCTTCAAACAATAGCAAAATTTTGGGTTGGGCAAATTCATAATTCACATTGAAATAGGCTCTTTCTTAGCTAATTTAATGTTCTATGTTATTACACTAAAGTTGTTTAATTAAGTTATATTTAAAGATTTAAACAGTGTCACACGCTCTAGTTTATTCTAATACCGAATTGCGCGGTGGCGAATATTCTGGAACCGATTTTATCGGAAAATATAAAAATTTTATTTTTTATTACAATTTTTTAATTATTTTAGGTGCTCGATTATGTTGTCAACCGAAATTGCCATTTGTATTACCAGCGGAAACTCTGTCCCATCTTAGCAAAAAGGTACTCTTGGCCTTAAAAGTTGAAGAGGAGACCAAGGAAGAAGTGCGTTTTGAAATGGAAATCAAAATTGGAGGTAATATTAATTTTTTGAGTCTTCCGATTTTGAGTCTATCAACAGTTGCATTATGATTCCAATAAAATGCAAAATAAAGAAATAATTAGTTGTTAAAATATATTTAGCAAATGAGTCTAAGTTCATTCGAATAGGTTGAGATAATATTACCATAAAAGCTGATTATAACCAGCTCTGCAATTGAACCCCCCCCCCTTGTAATAGACCCCCCCTGGAGCCTGGAGTGGGGTTGAAAAATATACCCCCCCCCTGCATTAGAACCCCCGGGGGTTCTAGCCAAAAATTTGAATTTTATATATGAAAAAGAGAAAATTCTCAAAATACAATGCAATCATTATTTATTTTTATTTTTGCCACACTGCAGAAAAAAATTGTGGCCCAATGATTTTGTTCAAATAGTTTTTGGCCGAATTTCGTATCCAGAATCCCGTTTTTAAGGGGTATATTTTGTTCCAGGATCTCATTTTAGGGGTGTATTTTGGTCCAGAATCTCATTTTTAGGGGTTTTGGTCCATAACCTCGATTTTAGGGATATAATGTATGGTACGAACCCAAAAGATGGAGTTTGCAGTCTGTCGCACTATCCTCTAGGCCACTTAGGCAGATATCAATACAATGCAATCATTATTTGTGCTGACCTACCATCATATACCAATATCAATATGATGGTAGGTCAGCATTGATTATTATGCAAATTTTTCCCCTCAAAAAATTTTCTCCCTCAAAAAATGGAGTCGAAAAATAGTACCCTCCTCTTCACGACTGAAGTTGAAATATATAACCCCCCCCCCTGCAATTGAACCCCCCCTGTAATAGACCCTCCTTCTGGAGCAGTGTTCGGCACCGGATCGGATCCGGTCGGGATTGAATCGGGATCCAGGTACCGGATCCGGTCCGAACAAAATTGGATTTTTCACGGGATTGAAACCGGACCTGGATTGAATCAGGATCCGGTCCGAACGAAAATTATGGCACTACTTTAAAAGTGGGTGTTTTTGAAAACCCACTAAAAGGGCCCCCCTGTTAGGCAAAAATGAAAAAAAAAATTTTGGGTTTTTTCCAATGCTTTAGCTCAGAAAAGTAGTTGAAAAGGTGAAAATATGCAAAACAAAATCTTTTTTTGGATTTAAAATGAAAAGGGTCCCCCCTGTTAATTAGTGGGTTTTCAAAAACGCCCACTTTTAAAGTAGTGCCAAAATTATTCCGGATTATTCGAGACCAGACCGTATTCGGGATTCAGAAACGGCTATCTAACCAATTTTCTTAAGAAAAAATTAAATATATTTTCAAAATTTTCTCCGGCGGTCACTATCGGGTCCGCTGGCACCCCACATACAATGAATTTTATTCAAAAATCTTTTAAAAATAACCAAATTTTCGCAAGGTCAGAATTTTCAAAATTTTCTCCGGCGAAATGTTCAGCCGAATGTGATTCGCTGGGATTTTGTACTAAAAATTGCAAACAATTTCCTTTGTTAGCAGAACAAGCGCGGGTGCATTTGTCGGCTCCTGCAACAGTCAGCGAGCAACTTTTCTCTAGCGCACGCGACATATAATATGATTACCATCGTTCGAGATTCGGCCCCGCAAAGCTGAAATGCTTATTTTCCTCAATCGCTTTCTCCCATTGAGCAATTACAAATATTAGCTCATCAATTTTATTCCTTGTTATTTAAATTACTTTTTTTGCGAGATTAAAAAGATATATCATTTTTCCATCTCAATCCCGGTCCGGATCGGTATCCCGAAAAAAAGAAATTCCAGATTGAAACCGGACCTGGATTGAATCGGGATCCGGATACCGGATCCGGTCCGACCCTCCGTGCCGAACACTTCTCTGGAGGGGGATCGGAAAATATAACCCTCGGGGTTGTAATACAGGTTTTACGATAATGCCTTTAGCCAAGTGCACAGTATTTTGGCCATACCTTTTTCAAATGCAGACCAATGGCACTTTTTTAGTCAATTTTTTAGCTATATTTTTGACATAAACGTAATTTATTTAGGATAAATTATATTATTATAATTACTTACCTATCTTTATAATGAATCGGGCGCAAATGTCGGCTTACAACTCTAAAATATAATTAAAATTGCTTCACATTTTGCAGCCATTGATAAACCCACCACAACAACATCGACTACCACAACGACTACAACTACTCCACCCATTTTTGAGTTTGCAAAGAAATGCCCAGATTTCCGTAAAAGATGGCTTAGTGAACCGCTTCGAAAGTTAAAAATCGAGCCAATTATATGGAGTCTTGGTAATGTCACTGATACTGTCTATTACAATTGCCATTGTGTCGGAGGTTCTACATTGACGGTAATGTCCGAATTCTAATTTATTGTATAATTTTTTAAACTTTTAGTTGAAAAAACAATATCAAAGTGAGATGAAATAATACCGGCTGAACTTCCAAAATGAATTTTTTATATACAATTCTTTAGACAAATAGGAATCTGATAAGTAGCAATTCATTTTGGGCTGTGATGCTATGTCTTTACAAAAAAATATCAAAACACAAAAAGTGAAAAACATATTTTTCTGTTTTTAAGAAAAATTTGAACTTTATTCGAATTTGGTATCGGAATTAGGTATGCCTATTATTTGGCAGCGGAATTATATCTATTAGCCTGCCAATTCCAAAATTTTATTCATCTAGAATTTTTTTTAGCAATTCAACCAAAACAACTTGAACAAGTTGGAAAAGGTTCGGAATTTCGGCTGGCTGATTTTCATTAAAAATTTTGGATGAATAATTAATTCTGAAAAATTTGAAAATTACTATGTAAGTTATTATTTACCATTCAAGTTATTTTAATGCAAAATTTCCAAATTTTCCAAAAAAAAATTCTAAAAAAATTTATGCCAAATTTCCGAAAACAAACAGCCAAAGTTATAAAAAATTGAAAAATATTCAAGTTTTGGTCCTACTATAAATTCCATCTCTATGGTTTTATTCCCCAAGATCAATGGACACATACCTTTCGATCACGACCATTCTGAATGCCCGCAAGGGGGCTGTGTTCATTGCCAGGAGGCGACATCATTATGCGGAGCTCAATGCAACACTGAAGCCGACAAGAAACCCATGTTTTACGCGCAATGCTATGTAAATTTTTATGTATTAATTAAAGTTCAAAATTTTGAAATAACCTGTATCCATCCGAAAACATTACTCGAGGAGTAACAGTACACTTTACTAAAAAGTATTGTATTGATTTGGCATTTAATTGTTCTCGATCTTGTTATGCAATAAAATTGAAAAGTTGTTAAAAATTCGAAAATTTGTGTAAAATTAAAAAAGAAGAATTAGGTATCTCAATAACTCTTTATTAAAAAATAGAATAAATGAACAAAATAAGTGAAGCACAAATTAACAATAATAAAAGATACTTCAGAAGATATCATTCTACCATAACAAGCCCAACATTCAGAGGCGTGCCATGAAGAAAATTTTTAAAAAGTCAATTCTTATGGGTGCATTATGGCATTTTCGGTTATTAGATACCCCTCTTCGGGGGATTTTCCGGAGAAATTTATTTTTTTGAAAAAATGATAATTGAAAAACAGTTGACCGAATTATTAGTACGTATTTGAACTCTAGTATAAATATATTTTTTCCAATTCATTATCAGAAAAATACTGAAGATGGAAAGAAAGGATGGTATTGGAAGGATGGCAATGGGAAATTTATCCGCGTGGATGGAGTCCAATGCCTTCTGAAGCCATAATAATTTATATAATCGTTTGACACGATTAATGGCATATGTATGATCCATTATTTAAATTTTAAAAATATTAATCCTTTTTCTAATTTTGCAAAATGTATTGTTTTTTCTTTTTGCAATCTTTTATTTTAATGTCTTTTAGTCAAATATACATATATATTTTATTTTCAACGTTTTGATGATTTTTCAATATTTTCCCATTTAAACATTGATTTTAATTGGTTTCTATTTCCCTGGATTTTCATTCATATAATTTTTTGGATAAAATGTTTTTACAATATTGTATTATTCCTGGGTTATTGATATTTTTTACGTTTATTGCTATAACTCAATCAAATTTAAAAAATGAATTTAAAAAGTAGCAAAAATTTGATTATAAGACAAGCCTAAGTCCGTCAAATTGGACCAAAATAAAAAAGTTATGGCCAAAACAATAATTTCAGCCAAATCAGAGTATTCTTTCCGCATATATTTTGAAGAGAGGATCAAAAAGCAAGCGTTTTTAAGTCAAAATTTTTGGAATTGAAGCAACTTTTTAGTCCACATAAATCCATATTTTCAAGGTTTAGCCATATTTTTATATTTGGCGTTTTTAATTCATATTTTTCATTTTTTGGAAATTTTAAGGCAAAAATGCAAGAAAATCTTGAAATGTTCGATTTTTTTTTGAAAATTTTTTTATTTCATTATCTTTCGAGAAAAATTTCAACAACATAATTTTTACTTTTAATCATTTTTTCTTGATAAATATTTCAGTCAAAAAATTTTATATAAAAACCTGATTACTTTTCAAATATCAAAAGAATAATTTTCAGAACAATTCCCCTTCATAAAAGTGATTAATTTTTTTTAAAGAATTGCTGTAGAAATTTTTTGGATTTTTGCCGAAATTTACCAATTTAGAGCACATATTTTTCATTTTTAGCCCATATTTTAGCACTTAATTACAATTTTTGGGAGGGGAATTCATAGAATGAGTAGAATATATTTTATCTGAATATAAAAATGTTACAGAGTTTGATTATTAGTCAAACTTATATCTTTATAAAACATAGTATGATTATTCACATACTATTAATACATATTATATATATATACATTTTATACATTTAGACATTTTGTAATATGCTTATTAGCATACCATTCTTCCCTGTTTTTCTACCAAAGTAATATGCTTGTTAGGCATAGTACAGCTTTTCATAATTTGCTTATTTATCAGGCACATTATCACTTCTTTTCCTTCTCCTTCTTTGATATTCCCTTCCCAATGACCCACAGACCCAAAGGTCTGTGCCCCTTTTACCGGGAACAGTTTTGTCGGCACTAGGAAAATCCGACAATGGACAATTCAACAGTAAGGCTAATCATCATTTTTCTCACAAATTATAATTCTTAATTTATTTATCGCTATTTAATATGTGTTAGCAATGTTTTATCTGGTGGAGAAAAAAATTTTTGATGTATTTTTTTTTGAAAATTTTTTTAAATTTATAGTTTGTTCAGTTGTTTTGATACAAAAAAATTCCAAACCATATAAAATTAAGAAATAATAAATTAAGAATTATAATTCGTGAGAAAAAATGATGATTATAGCCTTACTGTCGGATTGTCCGGACACGGTTTTTACTGTTCTTTATTTCCGTGTTGGGTTATTTCAGCCTAGAGTGCAAAAATGGGCGTTTCCGCCTAAAGTGCAAAAACAAATTTAAAAAATGCTCTATGAATTAAGTAAGAAAATGTAATAATATTAAAATCATGAAAGATGGGATTATTTTCGTTTTTGTAATGTACCAGAGAAAAATTGTCATTTAAAAATGGGTTTCATAGGAGTTAGTAGTGGTTTAATGAAAAAAATCGTCCTTCAATAATTTTCCATTTTTTGCCGTTGGATGCGAATTTTCAGTCGTTTTAGTTCAACATTTTGTTCAAGTAAAAATTTTGAAATTATAATTAGTTATTTATCTCATAGGATGGAAAATAGCAGACTATTTGACACATGCTCCTGGTCCGTCTCGTCCTTGTACCGATCCAACAGTTGGTTCGCGTGAAATCTACCTGTCGAAACATCCGTAAAGGTGACGTCGTACATCACTCCGCGACAGTCGGTTACATGGCCAGAGCGCCAGGGCTGGTACAGTCGATGCCGCGCGAAGACGGGCCTCTGGCCAAAGCTTCGCGGTCTTGCTCCATGTCGCCGGTTGAATTGTCTCCCCATGTCTTCATTGCGCACTACCAGAGGTCGTGGCTTCGGCTTCGGCCGCAGCAAGTCAAATGTTGTGTGAGGTCTTCGTCCAAGAAACACCTCCGCAGAACTTCTGCTGTCCGGCAGCGAGTCAGATGGCGTCGTCCGGTACGTAGCCAGGAATGTGTCAAGCACATGTGATACACCCTCCCCTTTTAATTTCCGGCATGTCCGCTTGAACAGGTAAAGCAGCTTGTCGATCATTGGAGTTTATCCCGTTGAATTCATGATGAAAATTTCAGACCATTTCGAGAAAGAATCCACAACAACGAGGTACATCTTCCCGAAAGAAGGGTCCGGCGTAGTCCATGTGCACCCGTTTCCAAGGTCCATCAGCTTTAGGCCACGAGTGAAGTTCGGTCTTCATCGGCTGCTTCGCTTCAGCGGCACAAGGGGCGCAGGACCTCACCATGTCCTCGATTTGCTGGTCCATGTGTGGCCAAACACATGCTGCCGCGCCAGGCTCTTCATCCGCTTCATTCCAGGATGTCCCTTGTGCAACAGCTGGAGTACTTCTGCGCGAAGTTCTTCAGGCACAACCACTATCACACAGCGGCCCATTTCCCTTGCATATGTCAACTCCCTTAATTTATCGCAGTCTTAGCTTACTGGTTAATGACGTACTTCCTCTAGCGAGAAAGGACCGGGTTCGGATCCCATTGGCGGAAAATGTCTTTTTTGATCAAAAAATAAGATTACCAAAGATACGAAAAATTTTCCGTTTAATTCTTCGATTTTTTGGTACTTTTTGCGTCTGTATACCAAATTTGACCATCAAAATTTTGTGAAAATTTTTTACAAAAAATTCATTCTTTTATTGAATATTATATATAAAAAAGCATTTTAAGAATCAATAGGGTACAATTCAGCGACTTGGGACCAAAAATGGAAAAAACATCAGGCCCATCAAATTGGCGGCGCCACAAAAAATCACATAAATAGTTTGCGAAAACTGATCGGTAAATTTATCTAAAATCAGTAAATTTGTGTTTTATATATAATATTCAATAAAAGAATGAGTTTTTTGTAAAAAAAATTTTTCACAAAATATTGATGGTCAAATTTGGTATACAAACGCAAAAATTGCCGATTTTTATATTCCGCGCTTCACTCGGGGGTTTTTGAATATGCTAAACACGATGGCACATTCAGTTTTTACAACTTATGAACATTTTCAGACCGAAAGTGGAAAAGTCTTAGAAAATTTAAGCTAAAATTCAATGTATTTCCCACTCCAACTTCCTTAAAAACAATTATAATCACTAAAATGCCTTTTTACATTAAAGGTTAGACATTTTTCTATAATTCTAATTATAAAACCAAAAAGTGGAGTGGAAATGAATAGCTAAAAACATCGATTTATTTATGGGTACTATTATTGGGAATAAAAAAGAATGGGACAAAAATAGAAAATAACCAATACACGAAGAAAAAAATTGTTAGCTAAATTATAGCATTATTGTTTTGGCAATATTGTAGATAAGTAACGGCGGATATTATGTAAACTTTATCCAGAATAAATTGCAAATGTTGCGAATAAACAAAGCAAATCTGTATTCCATTTTTTTAAATTTTGGCGTTATGTTTTTTGAATTTTACAAATTGTCCGGTTGACAGCCGGGCCACTGTGTATCAGCAAAGAGCAGACATCCATCCACGATGGTGAGCTCATTCTGGCGCCGGTGAAATGCGATAATGTCCACCGACATCGCTTTCTTGTGTGGCCATTGCGATCGTATATACTTAAAAACCGCGTGGATCGTTTCATCCTGCTCAGAAGCCTTGACCAGATCTGCGAAACTGAGCGGTAGTTTTGTCAAAACAGCATTCAACGGCCGATGTTCTGAATCCGCACACAAATTCGTGACAATAATGTCGTCTTCTGGGTTCGGTGTCTTTGCGATCAGTCGCGACAGGGCGTCAGCCTGGCCGAACTCCAAGGTATTCTGGTACTCAATATCAAAGTCATAGGCCAAGAGTCAATACACAACGCTGCAGTCGATTGGCCGAGCAGGCCTTGATCCTTTTCTTGCTAGCCAAAGATGGTCAGCAGCGGCTTGTGATCCATCTGTAGCATAAAATGCTCCCATAGAAGTACTTGTGGAGCTTTTTCACTGCGTAGATCAGCGCCATTCCCTCCTTTTCGATCTGGGAGTAATTTTTCTCCGCTGGAGACAGGGAACATGACGCATGGGTTACTGCTTTCAAGCTTCCATCAGCATAACGATGTGAAATCACTGCGCCGATCCCATGATGCGTCGGCAGAATCAATGATCTCCTGCGATGGGTCGTAATGAGTTCAGTAGCTTTTTAATCTTCTCGAACGCTTCTTGACACTCAGGAGACCAAGCCCAAACCGCACTGTTTGAGCAAGTCGTACAAAGGCTGGCGGATGAACCTCATGTTCTTCATGAACTGCTGATAATGATGAACTGCTTTATTATACTCATGTCCTCCAGGCGCTTCAGCTCCAAATGCGACCTCGTGTTGTACGGTGCGGGGCGCGGCCGACAAAACACTGGAGACGCGTCCGGCTTCAGCTCCAAATGCGCTTTAGCTTTCTTGCAATGTCAGAGTTCAGGTCTGAATACCTCCGGAAATTTCAGCTGAAGTCCATCAAGAACATCAGTTCCAGCCGAGGATTCCTTCCGCTTGATCTGATTGATCTTCAAAGCGGCGGACACAATCTTCAAATCTTCCGGACATCTTGCATCAGCCCGAATGCATCCAGCATGTCAATCCCCAAAAGGTTGAGTGATCCTTTCTTGCACACGAAAAACTGCCCTTGATGCAATCGAACCACAAATTGGAATGTCACTTCTCCCCGGCCAAGCAATGTGCAGGAGGACCCGTCGTGGTACCTTGTTTGCTCATGAAATGAGTCCAGTCTCGGCTTCCCAATGACCCGATGTGCATCTTCGTTGATGACAGTGACTTCGGCTCCCGTGTCAAGCACAAACTCCAGAGACTTTCCTTGACTTTGACCGGGATTTCGATGAGTTTATTCATCTTGTTAACCGAGTTGACAAGGACTCCACCGAGTACAATACTGTTCATTTTCTTCTCTCCCTTCCCAGCATTCTTTTTCAATCATTCCTTGTGCTTGTCACATTGACTCTCGAGATGTCCCATTTTGGTGCATTTCCGGCACACAGTCTTGACATGGCGACACTCTGTGGGCCGATGGGATTCCATTCCACATCGCCAGCACTGGATCCGCTGATGAGCTGGGCTCATTTTCGCTACGTTCGGCTTAGGTTGACTCTTTTGTTTGACCGCAAAAACCTTAGGCACGTACTGCTGTTCGATAATGTTCGCCTCCGTGATGGTCGACAGGTACATCTAGAGGTCCTCGACTACTCCGTGGTACTTCACATTGTCTCCATCGGCAGCCAACTTGGCCAAAATTCGCTTTCGGAGGTTGGAATCCGTGGGACACTTCAACGCCGTCAGCAGGCAGCATGAAGCATTTGAACTGCCCTTCCTTGAGCTTTTTGAACTCGATGTCCCGAAGCAGCTTCTTGTGCCGGTTGATGAATGTGCGCAGATCTTCTGATGCATCCCTCGAGGCACGCAAACATTCATATCGATCAATCCAGATCGATTGCGGCTTGGCGAACAGGGCTTTCAGTTGTGCTAAAGTCTCGTCTTCTCCTGGTTTAAGCAACCGATCTTGCATTCTGCTAGCCCTTGCATTTCGGATACCACAACTTTCTCTAGCTTTTCAAGTCGATCACATAACTTGCTGATTTCAATGGTGCTTAAGTGACCAAAGTGCGTTTTTAGGTATTAGTGCGTTATTTAGTTACTAAGCCAATGCATTATCTGAAATGAAGGGTTAAAAAAAGTATAGTTAGACCACGTTCTTTTGTACGTACACGACCTTCATGAAGTACGTTAAGTACTTTACACGTTATACTGGGGTTATTAACGAAATATGCCAAATCATGTACCGTGCTTTTCACGTGTTTTTTTTGGTACGTGACTACGCTGTGCTGTACCCCCTGACTTCTGTGCGTGTTTTTTCAAAATGTCAAATGTCATATGCACAAAATTTGACCTATGTTTTAAGGGCACAGCTAATAAGTCAAGGTAATGATAAAAACCTGCAGAATTTAGTCCTCTATTAAATGTTCTTTATAAGTTCAAAATCTGCCGAATATTGAAGATAATTTTGAAAATTTAAAATTTTTGATATCCGAAAATTTGACGGGTATCGCTCATTTTATCCATTTTTTTGAAAATAAGAACAAATTTCACCACCTCCGTTTCGTTGTTTTTCGAAATTTGCAGATGTTTCACATTCATTGGTTGCTTTTTGCTTATTTGGTACGCCGTTAACAATGCTTATGAAAACAATGAGGAAAAATTGAAGAATCAACATATGAATGGATAGTAATGTTTATTTCTTAAATATAATAAAGATATAACAAAAACCCCAATAAAAAAATTAGGAGAAAATGGTGGATCATCTAAAAATGATTATTTAATAATAAAAAAATATCAAATTTTAATAACCATAATTATGCTACTTAATAAAAATTACAAATATATTCAGGAACATATTGATTGACCTGAATGAAATTTTTGAACTCTAGTCTGCAAAATTAAAAAAAAACATTTCGCAATTGTTCTTTATATTTTGGTTTCAGCTAAATTTTTAAAAAATTGAGCAGTGAGAATTTAAAAAATTCTCAAAAGAAGAAATATTTGACAATTTTTGTAATTTGTTTTTTCGAGTCTGTAATCATTGTCGAAAATGGTTTCAACGCCATAAAATATCATTAAAACGATTTTTAAAAATAATTTTGCATTTTTACAACTCATCGATAAATATTTAAAAATAAAATAAGGATTATAATGAATATTTTATTGGTTTTATGTTATGGACTATGCAGTCAGCGTCTTATATAAAAATTATCCGTACGCAAAAGAACTCTTCTCCCCCATAAATGGCCAAAATTATTTTGCAAACAATATTGTTGCCAATGTAGTTTTTTTTTGGGGGGGGGGGGGAGATGACAGTTAAGACAAATCAATCAATTGATCATTAATCATTACCAATAAATCAAACAAAAATTTATTACCGATAGCAATTTTGCGGACCAAAAAGAACGAAAAATCACAAAAAGATACATGATGTTAAATACATACATATTTGATCATAATTGCCAAAATGTTAAATAGTATAATAAATGAATTTGTAGGAATATGAATAAAATTAAAGATATATATTATCCATTAGTTATGTAGCAAGAAAAATATTTGTGATTTACAATATGAATATCGGGCCAATGGAGCGATACAGCTATGTTAAATTTTTATTGTATTTTTACACATGCTTTAAACGCGGATCATCGAGGTTAAAAGCGCCATTTTAATCAAAAGGCAAATTATCTATAAAATTATTCTTGAACCTTTTTTTTTCGTTTCTATTAAAAACAGTAATATTCGGTTTATCAAAAATATGTGTATTCGAAAAATTAAAATTTTAAAAGAAATTAGAAAAAAAATAAAAAGATTAAGAATAATTTGGCGCATATTTTTAAATTTTATATTTCATCTTACTAGAGTTTTTAACAATTAGTTTACCAAAATGGCGATTTATCACCGACAACCTGTGGTAAAAAATTCAATTTCTCATCAATCTGCTTGATTTTTATTTTCAAATTCAAGCGGTAAATAAATATCTAGTTGTGAATTTCCCTTGTAGATAATATTTATTTTAAATCGTGATAAAATTGATCCAATAATTTTTTTCTTAAAATCATGAAAAGCTGAAAATATTTTTTCAAAAAAGTTAATTTATATAAAACGTTGTCATATGCTGATAGACAGCAAAATTTCATTAAATTATATGTCTCCATTCGTTGCAAGAAACACACATGAAAAATTGCCTCCAACCATGAATGGTATAATTAAATTGTAAATTCTGACATTGTCCGATTTGCGCCAATGAAAATAAAATGTAAAAAATCAATTTACTCATAGTTCATTCCATTGTTTCTTCTCATTAAATAAAACGACAAATTTTTATGAATTTGTAGTTAAGGTTGCTTGCGGTTGGATTAGTCAAAAAACACATGATGAAAAACCCATAATGGTCACTTTTTTATTAATCAAAACTGGATTTTAAAGTTTTTATGCTATTTTAATGGTGTAAAAATTTAATAAAAATCCCTTTTCATAATACTTTATCATAAAAGTAGATACTAATGACGAACTGGGCAATTGGAATCAATCCTCTAATAGAGAATGTTATAATTCAGTCAATTATTAGAGTTTTTAGAAAAAAACATCTAATTTGGCATCCTTCTAATTCGAGATATATCCACGTTATTTTTAGACATTAGCAAAATGAGAATTTATCTTGATCCTGATCAGAGCATTATTTTTTTAAGCATTATAAAGGGTCTTGGACTGTTACAAAAATATCAAATTTAAAAAAATGCAGAATTTTAAACAAATTTTATCTTTTGGACTTTATTTTTGAAACTCCTTTTAAAAATTTTAATCAGAGTAATCAAGATTTTCCGAAAGTATGAATTCAAAAATTTAATATTGAATTTTGATTTTTTATAATGATATTTGTAACGAAATAATATCTTTTATTTCATAGAGAAAGAATTTGAGCATGAACTCTACATTGCTTACTGAATTAAATGCCACTTATTATTTGCCAATGATGCTGCTACAAATGACACGTCTGATCATTTCTTGTTTTGGCATTATTTTCAACTTGGCACTTGTCTACACAATTCTTCGTAACAAGTTTCTTTCTATATAAAAATATAAAAATAGAAGAAAATCACCTTTAGCTAATCCTTAAAAATGGGTAAATTATGTTTAAAATATTTATTTAACGATATATTATAATATATCGTTTATAGCACAAGCATTTAAAATAATTTTTTAATAAAAGCAACCAGATGAATTAAAATATCCAATTAATATTTAAAAATTATTAAGAATATATTTAAATAATCGGAATTAATTTAATCGAATATTTTTGCAGCTCTCTCCGGCGGTTTTTCGGCCTGTTTCTGGCCATTTCTTCGCTTGGCAATGCTCTTGTGTTGTCCGCCGGCTTTTTACCTCCCATTTTGACCATTTTGGACCGCCATATTCCATTTAACACATGTTTGCTGGCCCAAGGGCATGGCATTGCTGGAGCAATGTTGTCGGATTCGAACATGTTATTCATCAGTGTGGATCGACTCTTTGCAATATCATTTCCTATACAGTAAGGACAAAAAAACAGATGGATTAAGGAGCTTTTAATCTCTATTTTGCGATATAAAGCATGTTTTAAAATTATTTTTTAATAATTTATAGAAATACTTAACCATCCTCTCTCTTTCTTAATTCACTCAATTTTTATCGGTTTTTTCAAAAAAGTTTTAGGTCTGACTGGCCACATTGGGCCTTTTTTAACGCCCATATTGGAATACACACTATACATACATGTACAAACAGACAAACACACACATACACTAACACACATACCTCACACACACATATGCACACAAAAGATATGCCAAAAAAAGTTTTTTTATAATTTTAATACACACTTCTTCTCTTGGGCATATTGCCCTTAGAGGCTTTTTCGAAATTTTCTGCACATAAGAATGCAATTTTTTGCATGTAAGTTATTCTCAACTATGTCTCACTAACTGGCATAGTGAGGTATCAGAAAAGTGCATCCCTCCTTGGCACTTTTATGTTAGTATTTTACGGTTACAATAACTAACAACGTATTGGATTATGTATCATAGTATAAAAAACTTTTTTAGATATCGAAATCTGAATCTTGGCGATAACAAAAAATATATTGCACTGCTCAACTGCGTGCCGCTAGCATTTACCAGCTTTGTATTATACACAGACTATGTATATGGCAAACTACATCCGGAAATGTAAGCATTAGTTTGATTAAAATATAAATTTTTTTATTTAGTTCAATGTATTGCAACTTTGGCGATCTGGACGTTCATAGTGGCATAATGTGGGTAATAATACTGTGGTTCAGTGTTGCAAGCTCGGCCACTTTGTTAATTTACGGTGTCATTTTAGCCATTCTTAGAGTACAAACTATGATTCTCATACCTTAAATAGCAAAAAATAGGGATAACTATTTTTGAAATATAAAGTTTTTCAAATAAAATTTCTTGGAACGGGGGAGTTTTTTTTAGCCGGTGGCCTAGTGTAGTGGTCTATGCACGGGACACAAAATTCCTGGGATGCGGGTTCGGTTACTACGCTTGTCGGAAATTTATATTTTTATATTTTTTGTACAAATTACTCTAACCGCAATTTGTGTTTTTTAACACCATTAGGAATCCCAGAAATAGAAAATATCGCAGAGTGGAAAAAATAAGCCATTAAACACATTTAGTGCATTATTATCTTATTATTCTGAGGGTTCTAAAATCTGCCAAAAAACCATTAGTTTGAACCCATCTATTCTTTGTCTTATACATAATTGCTAATATGTTCTACAATTAACCAAATGGACGTCAGAATCGGTCTCAGCGTCAAAAAATTACTCTAGCGAAGTCATTTTTCATTTTCAATAAAAAAAATAATTTTTTTTTAAATTTTGGGTGTCAAAAATTGGATACAACCCGAATAAATCCCTATATCTAGCCTTTAATAAAAAACCTTATCCAAGTGCCAAATTTAGTGACCAGTCACGATGTTGGCAATGCAGATTCCCAACTTGAGCTGACCCGGCGCATTTCCAAGTCCATCCTGCTGATCAGTTTGACCATTTTCTGTTGCCTTTTCCTCAGCCAAATGGGCGTTCTGTTTTTGGTGCCCAGGATCAGTTCAGACCCGTCCATACAGTACCTGCTCAACCAAGCATTCATGCAACTGATGGGTGTTTCCTGCACAACCGATGTGCTGATTCTGTATTTCTTCAGGTTTCGGTTATAATTGGTACAAAAAATTTATAATCACATTGAGTCTTAATATATTATTTAGCAGAGATCGATATTTTTGAAAACTAAAAAAACACGTGAAAAATAGATCACTAGACTTATTAGTACGTGTCAACAAGTACATCGAACCTATAATGCACTTCATGAAGTTCGTGTACGTACTATAGTACTTCGTCGATCTCTACTATTTAATATAAAATATTTGGTTGAGAATTGCAGATATCCTTGAAATTTGTCAGGAAATTCAAATCCAAATATTTAATAAACCTCCGGACTATTGGATTCGGTTAAATATTATATTGAATTTACAATTATTTATTACCAGATCGTTCCAGTCGCTTTTGATACTAACATAAACATAAATGTAAAAAGAATGATTCAAAAAAATCTGAAAACTTGTGAAAAGATTCTCCTATATCTGCTTGATATTTTTCCTTTTTGGACAAATCAGCATTACAGTTGAAATTCTCGAGAAAAAAATTCCCGAAGTGGCCAAGGTCGAAAATTTCGAAACCGGTTTTTCGGGGTTGAGACCAATTTTTGACAGGAAATTGGGCTATTTGTAGACCCTTATTGTAGCACATCGAGTTCTGCATCTATTGAAAAAACCGCATCTCGATTGGTCCACTCCTTGATTTTTTATGATTTTTTCAAAGCCTAAAATCGACCAAAATGGCCATTTTTCTTAAGAGATTTTAGTGAATTTTCACTGGGAAAAAGACAAATTTAAATAAGCCGATTTCAAGCCAAAATTGCAAAATTCATAAAAATCAAAGAATGGACCAATCTACTTCGGGGGTTTTTTTATTCGATGCAGCATCCAATAAGCTCCATTTACACCGCTGAAGTCGAATTTCTATATCGTCGTTAAAATAGTCTTAAACCCGAAAAACCGGTTTTGACATTTTCGACCTTGGCCACTTCGGGAATTTTTTTCTCGAGAATTTCAACTGTAATGATGATTCGCCCAAAAAGTAAAAATGTCAAGCAGATATAGGAGAATCTTTTCAGAAGTTTTCAGATTTTTTGAATCGTTCTTTTTAGAGTTATCTTCACGTTAGTAACAAAAGCGACGTTAATTATGGAACGACCTGGTATGCGATAATCAATTTTTAGCACTGAATACCGTGAGCTGATCAAGAAGGAATTTCATGTTGTTCGATGGTTAAGCGACAAATTTTCACCATCAAATAACAACAACAACAACAACAACACTGTGGGAGATGGCGGCGGTCCTGATAGGGGCCGCCGGAGAAAATTTTGAAAATTAAGACCCTTTTCTATTAAAAAATTGATCAATTTTTGTCCTTTTCTGGAATTTTTTCTTCGAAAATTAAAGAATTTGTCATCAATTCTAAAGAAAAATTTGCTTTTTTGATGGTTTTAGTTATTTGTAATGTATTATTTTATTCAAAAAAATTAAAATAATCAAAAAATGAGTGAAAAAATTAATAGATGATTTTTGAATATAAAAGTGGTGCGGAGTAGAACCTGCGTCCTCATCATCAGTGAACCTGCATTGTTCCCACTGAGCTATGGTCTCTTTGGTTCAAACTCCACCAAAATCCCTTTAATGTTGGATCCAAAATGGTATCTTTGGGGGTGCATTTTCAAAAAATTTTACAAAAAATCCATTTCTTAGGGGTGTATGTCAAAACCGAAAACCGACCGGTTTGGACCCTCGGTTTTCGGTTTTACCGGTTTTCGGCACCCCGGTTTTCGGTTTCGGTTTTTG
>LDKF01001707.1:8040-22139 GCA_001026735.1 Rotylenchulus reniformis
AAAAGTACCGAAATTAGGTACCTTTTTCCATCTGAACCTTGGAAATTGTCTTGAAAATTATATTCGCATCTGACAGCAAAACTTTCTTTTGCTCTCGTCCTTTCCTTTATTATGATTATGATGGATGGGAATTAGGGTAGCATGGAGACGGGGATTGGAGAAAAATCGAGGACGGGGATTACCGGGGATGGGCGACTAGAGGACGGGGACGGGAATGGAAAATCGGCCGGGACGGGAATCGGGGATTTCAGGGACGGGAATGGGTGAAAAAATTTCTGTCCTTTTTCGGAAAATTTTTTGGTCTTTCTGACAATTTTTTTTTCAAAAATTCAAAAAAATATAAAAAATTTTTTCTAAGCTTTATTTTATAAAAAATGATCATTTTTGATTGAAGAAATTTTAATGTATCAGGTGCCGGTGGACAGGTGCTAGGGCGTTAAAAAAGTGCCAAATGCAAGATCTTGGCCTAAAGCTTTTTTTGTAAGACTTGTTAGACAAAGTATAAAAGGCAAAATTGTTCAGAATTTTGTGCTCTATCTTCTGGTATTTTTAATTTTTCGAAATTCGGCCCAAAGGTTCGAATTTTTTCCGAAATAACGAAAATAAGGGTTTTTAGAGGATATTTCGAACTATTTGGCCGAATTTCGAAAAATTAAAAATATCATTCGAATCAGCATTAAATTCTGAACAATTTTATCTTTTATACTTTTGTCTAACAAGTGTAACAAAAAAGTTTTAGGCCAAAATTTTGGGCTTAGTTGCAGTTTAACCGTCTCTTCGCAGATTAACCGTCCCATAAAAAGTTTAACCGTCCTATCAACTTTTAACAGTCCCATCACAGTTTAACCGTCCCATTAAATTTTTAACCGTCCCATCAATAAAATCACTTTTAGTAAGAGGAATCAACAAATTAACAATTATTAATAACAACAGCAATTAAAAAGGATATTGTTCACGCATTTCTTCTAGAATGTGTTAGAAAATGTTGCGATTACTATGAAATCTTCGAAACATGTATTAGAAAAGAAAAGTGGGTAACAATTCCGTATTCGATCCATGAAGGTGACGTAATTCCACATTTATCGATATTATATATAGCCATTTGTTGGAACAAATGCAGAAATTGCAGAAATACTGCAAAGAGATGGCGAAGAACTATCAATTTCCGACTAAAAAATGATTTGAGATCGATTTGGAATATTTCTAATTGTTGTATCAAAAGGGCTAGCCATACGTATCATAATCCATATTTGATTGCCCGTTGTTTTGCTTTTAGATAAAATATCTATTTTTTATAAAATCTTTAAAATGCAAATATATAGAATTCCAAAATTAAATTAGATAGGACAAATTTAATTCTTTTATGAATTTTTAAAATGAATATTTTATTTAAATGAAGCCACTTCTCTAAAAATATTAAATTATTTCTCCAGCCTTTCTCTAAAATCATTTTGTAACTAGTCCAGAAAGGTTCGGTGATAATGAGTAAAATGTGTAGAAGAACAAAGAGGAAATTTTAAACCATGTCATATTTATAACAAAATTTAATTATTTTACTTACAAAATAAATTTGTAACTTTGATTGGAGCCTTAAACGTATGATTGGACCTTAATAGTTGATTGGACCCATAAAGTTTGATTGGACGTTAAAACTTGATTAGACCCTCAAACTGTAGTAGAGCTGCGGAATTTATCTAGGTACATTTTAGTATTGTATTTAAAAAACATTTTGTTTCAGATATTCATTTTGCTTTCCTACGCTCTTATTATTATTTTGTCACATATAATATTAAATTATTGAAAATATATGAGTTGCACTTTATAAGTATACTTTACACATTATTTTGCTATAAATTCCGAAATAATGCCATATTTGCAATATTGTTGCAATATTATACCAATCCGAATTCGATGTATTTTTCCCATTTTTTGCATTTTTCTACGATTAAAAAATTTTTTTTGGTTAAAGAGCGTGGACGTATAACTAACTAACAGTCGAAGCTTTAAAATAATATAATTAGATTTTATAAGTTAATGGGTTGCAATTTCAATAATTCCATATTAATCTGAATTAAAATTTCATTTGACTTATGAGTTGATTTTTGGAAACTACTTAGGGTGTAACATAAGTTCTGTCCCTCATTCTTCGAGGCGTTTTAAAAAATTCATAACTTAGGTATTTATCCATCAATTTTCTTGAAATTTTTTTTATTTTTAGAGCAAGTTCTTCTCTTTCATTTTTGCGAGAACAATCGATTTTAATCTTTCATTTAGAGAAGTTATGATGGTCAGTTTCCTGAAAAATGGTTTTTTGAACGATAGGCTCAAAATCGATGTTTCAAAAGAACGCTTGAAAAAACATTGAACATTTCCGCTGGGAAGCTCATTTTTACCAGGAATATTCATTAAACTGTGCTCTATCAGATTAGCATTTGAATTGGTTCTCTAGTCCTTTTTATTATTGAGAAAAACTTGATCCAACATGACCATGTCAAAAATGACCACTGGTTATATTTTGTCTAAAAACTACTATGAAATTTAAGAAAGGGGTATTGATCTTTTGTGTGAAAAATGGGAACTTATCATCGATCATAATATGGATATTTCGAAAATTGGTTATATTCTATTTGGTTTTTAAATAATTATTTTTATATCATATGTGAAAGAGGGACAGAACTTATGTTACACCCTAAGTATTATTGTTTTTTGCCAAATATAATCAAATGTAATTCCTTCATGAAAAATATCCCATTATTTGCTACTTTTTGCAATCCTAGAGGCCGGTTCTTCTGGGGAACAACTTTGGTTAGCCAGAGTAAACCCAAATGGACGATGGACAAGGGGCTCCTTTGTTTCACATAATGTTATTTCACATAAAAGAAGAAAAACGTTCATTTCACATAAAAATAATGTACACGTATGCTCAAAATTCAAAAATGACTCGCCAAAACACAACTTTCCTGGGGTAACTTTTGACGCTGAGTCTATTTTTGATGTCCATTTTAACGTACTACGTTTTCTGACGTCAAAAAATTGAAAATTATGATCTTCTCTTATTCAACATTTATTTTTAGAAGCCTTTATTCCCCATGTTTTTTTTGATTTTTCAGATTAATTCAAATGTTCAATTATATTTAACTGACCAGTTATTTTTTCGAGCAATTGAAAGATTTTTTCATTCTAAATTTAAGTGACCAATTATATTTAAATGAAGTTATTTTTTTCAAGAATAATTGAAAGAGGTTTTTCATTCTAAATTATTCCATTTCAATGAACGAAAGCAATTTTTTCTGAAATCGATTTTATACAGATAAATAAACAAAAACTAAAAAAGTAAATTACAAAAAACAAAAAAGAAAAAACTAAATAGAAGAAGGAACAAATTTAATTTTAAAAATTCTTTTTATTTTAGGGCAAGATTAAAAATCAACTATCAAATGATTTTTGATCAACTGCTGAGTTGCTCTTGAAAAATTAAAATCAACTCTTCAGTTGTTTTTTATTTTTCAGTTGTTTTTTATATCTTTTTTTTTAAATTCGGGTCTCTAATTTTTTGGTCATCTTTTTTTGGTCCGGGTTTTTTAAAAATTCCCACCTTCCACTTGCACCACATTTCTATGATTTTGCAAAAAAAAAAACNTGTCCATAATTCGTGCAATGTCTGCTTTAAATAGTCATTTCTAGATTATTTTCAGTAATAACAAATTAATAAAATGAATTCAAACTTTTGTGGAATTTATGATAATGCAGCTATATTTTCAGTAAATAACAAATTATTAAAATGAATTAACTTTTGTGGAATTTATGATAATGGAGCTATATTTTCAGTAAATAACAAATTAATAAAATGAATTAACTTTTGTGGAATTTTTGATAATGGAGCTAAATTTAAGTCCAACCATGGGTAGGACAAATCCAAAATTTGGCACAATAATGTGCATAAGAAATCCAGGTACCTTATTGGATTCTTTCAGAATCGAATTACACTGGAAATAATTATCTTTTCTGAAAACATTAACAAGTCGATCAGATAGGGTGTGTCCATAATTCGTGCAATGTCTGCTTTAAATAGTCATTTCTAGATTATTTTCAGTAATAACAAATTAATAAAATGAATTCAAACTTTTGTGGAATTTATGATAATGCAGCTATATTTTCAGTAAATAACAAATTAATAAAATGAATTCAAACTTTTGTGGAATTTATGAAAATGGAGCTAAATTTTAGTCCAACCATGGGTCGGACAATTCAAAAATTTGGCACAATAATGTGCATAAGAAATCCAGGTACCTTATAGGACTCTCATTTTCTTATTATTAATCTCATTTCGAGACTTCCTTTTTTCCGAATAGTAGTAAGAATAAGAAGTCAGGGTACTATACCTTTATTTTTTCCATTTTTGATTTAATCATATTATTCAAATTTGTGTGTGCGGCTAACTAAGTTGGTACATTTAGAATGAATAAATTTCCCAATTCTTTAACAAAAATATATTAAGACATTTTATGGGGAGCAATATTGAAAGGATTCGTTTATGTCCGATTAATTCTTTTTTGAACTAAAAAAATTAAAAATTCAAATAGATATATAAAAAATAAAAGGCCAACTGCAAACTGTATTGTATGCGGTTGTATAAACATATAATGATATATGAGGAGATTGCCATATTCGGAAATGGTAGTGTTTGCACAAAAGCAACTTCAGAAAAAGATGTCTGATCCTAACGACCGATATTACAACTCATATATAATTTAAAAGGAATTTTTTATAATTATATTTTTAATAATTCTACATTATTACTCACCTTAGTGAATGGGGATACAAAAAATTATAAAATTCAAATGCAAATAAGGAAGAATAAATAACTTAGGTCAAATTTTGCCATTTTTAATAATGTGCAAAATAGACTTTTGGGGCACAAAGCTTTAGGTCTCACGAAAGGACCTTTCGTTTTTGTATTTTTTCTAATTTGTGGTCGCGAAGTGCCCCCAACTTACTTTTCTATCGATAGCCGGCTATCTAAGTATCACTCTCGTGCGGGCTTAAGCCAATTGCACCGTTCAATAGTTGCGGGCTGGATGATTTTAAGATTTTTTAATGTAATTTTATTTTTTAAATGGTCGATAGTTGATTATAGGCTGTTTTCTTCAATTAATAATAAGCAGTGTTGTCCTGATGTCTGATCCATGATCTGATCCTGATCTGATCTGATCTGATCTGATCCGAGGTACTGAATCAGATCGATCTGATCATTTTTGAAATCCCAGGATCAAACCGAAATCAAAAAACCTCGAAATTTTCGATTTCGAAAGTCGAAATCGGAAGTTTTTCTACAGCCCTGATCCCCTCTTAAATTTTTTTTAAGTAAACCGCACTCTTCAACGCCACACTCTTCATCCTCCACAATTATATCAAGTTTTGATTTTTGGCAAAAAAGAATTTAATCTATCGCATGGCAAAATGTGTTTTAAATATTCAAATTATTAATTTCTGGATTTAAAAATTTCAATAAATGTTCAATATTGCTTTAAACAAATTTATTTTTCACAATTTGGATCATTTTTCATCAGCAAAAAAAAAGAAAAAATTATTTATCTAAAATAAACATCTCAGAGGGATATTGAAAAAACTATTATGCTTGTTAAAGAGAATTCGATATAATCTAAAAATATTAAAAAATAATTTAATGATGAAAAAACATCTGATAAAGAATGCTTTACTGGATACGGCGAAAATATAGCCGAAAGCCGATCAAAATTAAATTGATTAAATAAAAATAATGCAATTTATAATAATTTGTCCCTTACGAGCAAAGATTAAACTTTCATAATGCATAAGCATTATTTCTTAGCAAATAATTTCTTACAAAAGTTCCCAGAAAATGATTTTGTCCTCGATAATCCTGACCAGGCTGCTGAAAATATATTTGCCTAATTGCAGGGAGGCCACTTCACTTCTCAAAAAATATGGCAAACGACGCTAAAAATATGGCATTTATATGGCAAATTGAGGCAAAAAATATGGCATTTATAAGGCAAACATTTAAATAATAAAAAATTCAATACATTATCGCTTTATTTTCGCGCTTATATTATTTTTCTGAACTTTTTTTCACTAACCAAAAGGTCTTTTTAATAAGGAATTCATTTTCTGGGAGGGCTTGGTGTGAGAAAGAATTGGACTTTGACTTAAATTTTGTTGTTTAACTAAGGCATAATGCCAAATTAAGAGACCATTTGTCATTCATAATTTTCCTCCATTTTTGTTCATTCATTCTTATCACTTTTTTTTATAATTGCGATTCTGGAAAGATAAATAACTGAGTTCCTATTTCCCTGCAGTTTATTTCTATCCGAATATTTGGAAATTGCTGTTTAAGCAAATAAGTATTTATTCCTATTCTTCCAATTTTATTCCGACAAAACCCCAGCTTCTCTTTCACACTGGCGGCGTTATTGACACCAAAGTAATTTCTCTGTGTTATGTTTGGTTCGAAGTGACAAGTTAGTTATAGAGAGAGCCACAAATGTCGGGCTGTAATTTTACATATACCCCAAAGTACCGCCCACTGACCCAACCAACTGCTCTTCCGCTGTGAATCTACATCCACTGAATGACCCCTCCGCTAGTCCACCACAACCTCACTCACATTAGCATTAATCGATTATCATCAAAGGGGTGCTGTGGCTAAAAAACGCCAATGTCCACTAAAAATAGCAGATTTCCTATTTTCAGAATCGTCTCTATTTTCTAAGTTTCACTAAAAATGACCAATTTTCTTAAGAAAAAAGGCAAATTTTCTCCGGCGATCCCATTGGGACCACCGGCAGGCACACCGTTACAATGATTTTTGTTCAGAAAATATGGTAAAAGACTAATTTCTTAAGAAAAATAGGCCTAAAAAATTTTAAAAACTTGCCAAAAAATTCCACTGAATTTATTATTGGCGAAAAATTGCAAATGAAGTGTCCTTAGATCTAATTACTTACCGTAAATTCTCTATTATAAGGCCTAGACCTTATATTTTTCAACCTCGGTCGAAGGGGGCCTTATAATAGAGGGAGACCTTATATTAGAGGGATGGCCTTATATTTTTCAACCTTAATCGAAGAGAAGAGGGCTAAAAATTGTGCTATGTCCTTTTTGACCAAAACGCTGATGAAGTGGTTTTTCCGTGAAAATTTTAAAAATTTTTATTCGTTAAAAAACACGAGTAAGGAATAAAAATATATTCTAATTTGTATAATGTTTAAGATATCAAATGGTAGAATCTTAAATGAAAAATTTGCGCGAAAAAAATAAAATCTTATTGAAAAAGCTTATGGAAGTTCGCGAAATGAGCATTATTCTTTCATCAATTTAAAATGTTATGGAATTTCTCGCATATAAAGTGAAAATTAGGCGCTGATTGAATCACTTTGAATCCTCGATCTTTCACATCGAATCTTCTCTTTCACTGAAGTGACAGAGAATATAATGGAAAAAGAATACACAGAGAAAAGGTGCAGAGGGAAGTTCATAAAGGAAAACTTTCTCTTCATAAAATCCTAGAGCCAAAAATAAATTTCTAATTCAATGGAATTTTGTGCCAATTTTATTTATTAATTTTATTTTATTAATTTTATTGAATCTTTTGTTATCACTTTGGTATCAAAACATTCATATTGTAACAAAATTTGGTTTTTAGGGCAGTGGTTTCAATTTTTCATCAATTCCAATTGCTTCTTTATTTTTGTTTCTTTCATTATAAACCCTATAATAAATATCCTATCTAGCATCAATCTCCGTCTAGTGAGGACCTTATAATAGAGGGGGTCCTTATATTAGAGGGAGGGCCTTATATTTTTCAACCTAAGTCGAAGGGGGGCCTTATAATGGAGGGAGGCCTTATATTAGAGAATTTTCGGTATATGTTATAGGTATCTAATAAGTAATTTTGCATTCTGGCTAATTTTGATGATTGCTTATGATTGTACGCAAATTTTATTAACTAGTCATATTTATCCTTAAATCAACTATGATATGTACAGTGTAAATAATATTTACGCCATGGCTCATACTCATGTCAGCACTGCACCTCAATCAATGCTGGCAAAATGCCTTTGGCGAATATAATTGGAGTGTAGGACAATTCAGTCCGATCACCCACCGATCAGTGCAATTAAAGCCCCTCAGAAAAATGCCATTGATCAGAGATCACATTCAGGCAACCAGTCATCATTGGGGCCGGATCATTTTATGCATTCGTCTGTTTATATGTGCCAATCCTTCATGGTCTCCGGTGACCGAGGTTTAACTACGATATCCGGATACCTTGAACGATGGCGCTTTCGCATCGATACCTTTCGCATCGAGCATTCAAAATGAGTGGGATCATGGCTATAAAAATCAGCACTCATTACGATCCGTTTGGCCGTAAGGCAAACATAATGGTCAAAAATTTTATTTAAGCATAAAAATGGCATAAGTTTTGATGGGATGTACTGATCAGAACAGGAAAGTCATACAAAATTACCTATTTCAAACACTATTTCGCTCATTTCTATGATTTGTATATCTGTATCTTATCATTAATTTATAGTTATTTTCTCCCACCATATTTCTTTCTCGTTTATGCTCCGCTCTGAAAATATAGGTCGAGTTAAGGTACTTGGACTTTTCATTGCATTTTTACGTGCCAAATTTTGGAATTATCGAGCCCAAGGAGACGAAGGAAACGAAAGCCAAAAACCTCAAAAATTGCTACAGCGGTGTCGGTGCCACTAGAATCCCTTTAATAAAGTGAAAACGCAAAAATTTGCCCATTTTTCACTACTAAATCTGACATTTCTGTAAAAATTCTAGGAAATTTTTTCCCGAAAACTTTGAAATATTGCTTTTTCTTCACCACAATATTATTCTTTCAAATGTTTATTTTTGATTATTAAATTTAATTTAATTTTTTATTTGTATTTATTTCTAGAAATTTTCTTGAAGAGGCCAATTTGCCAAATAATAATTATGAATTTAGGCATTTTTAAATCTAAATATAAATAAAAATAGAATTTTTGAAACAAAAACAATAATTAAAGGAATAAAAAGGTAGGGAAAACAGAAAAAAACTAACAATTATTAATAATTATTCTGCATCAAGGATCGAGTTAAAAATGAANATCGTTGCGGGTCGGGCCCGCACATCGGGTTTTTGCGGGCCCGATGTTGCGAGCCCGTCAAAAACCCGCATGCGGGCCTGTTTAATAAAAAATTAACAAAGAAAAATCTTTATTTCAATATATGTAGGAAATCTGTTTTTTAATTCGGTTTATAAGATTGAAAATTTTGACCAATTTTCTCTTTTCGGAAATGATAGCTGTGAGAAGTAATTTACAATTTCTACTTGACAATTGCGAATTTTTTGGAGGTGAAAAGAGAAGAATGAATTTGGTTCTTGTGTCCTAATCTTCATTTTTTCCCCTTTTGACCGGAAAAGTTGGGTTTGTGGTGCTAAATGATATAATCTTGTTCTGTAGTGGCATTGTACATATTTAATTAATTATCCATAAAGTCCTATTAATAATTTAATATTTTTGAGACAATTTTGATGAAATTATTAATAATTATTTTTACAACCCTTTTCGGACGACAATTACAAATTTGGCACATAAAAATGCAACGAAAGGTCAAAGTACCTCAACTTGACCTATAAAAGGCATTCAAAAATATTTTAAAAAATATATCTATTCAAACATATTAAGTTTCATTTTTTAACGATGAAATAGACTTATGCATTTTCGATTTTTATAAATATTTATAATTGCATATTAAATAAGAATTAAAATTGAATTAAAATTGCATATTTAAGAATTAAAACCTAAGAATTAAAATTGCATATTAAAGTTTGGTTGAAAATTCTAAATTTGCAATGGAAATATGCCATTTTTAAATTTTTCTGTTTCCATTATTTTTATTTTGTATTCCCTGTCCCGTTCCTTATTCCATTTCGAAGCTTATTTTTAATTTATTTTTTAATTTGGGTAGCTGTTGGTCGCCTAGAATTAACAATTGTCAAGTTTTACTCTTAAAAAGAAAAATAATAATTAGTTTTTGGATGAGTTCAAAAAGAATTTTTGATTTTATAAATTATACTTAAAAAATTATCAACATAATATTACTTACTGTAAGTAAATAAATTTAGTCCATATCATATAAAACACAAATTGTAGTTCGCTTTTAAGTTTTTTACATTTGTTAACATTTTTTAATTTTTTGTGGATTTCTTGATGCAGGTGATTAAGTCTATTTTTATGGAATTGTTCAAAGTTATGGGTTTTAAAATATTTGATGTTAAATTAAAATGGGAAAAAACTTGTCAAAATTATTTTGATTTGTATTTTAAGGTAGTGGTTAATATTAAATATGAAAAAGGCGAAATTAGCTCTTTTTATTTTAGCTAACTTTTCGGTAAAACAATAAAATTTAGCACTAGGAGTGAAACGAAAGTGCAAAAGTGAAAGTGCAATGCCAGCGAGGGAGGGATAAGTTGCAATAAATATGTTTTAACTTTCTTTGCAAATTTTTGGGGCCGACTAAATAAGAAATTATAGAAATTTCAAATATAAATATTTTTATTGCCTTTTCAATAAAAATTTATCAGAGAAGGAGATTAGATCCCAATGGCTAGGAAATTCTTGCACTTGGTCTTGAGTCTATGTACGAAATTTATATCTAGAAAAAAGCTTTTTTACTTAAAATCAAAATACATATGCGGATTATAATATGCCAAATATGTTTTTTAATCCAATTATTTAAAAATCATCTTGTTATTTTCATCGTCTTGTTTATTTTCTTCTACCGGCTTCTTTCCGCTTTCATGCATTGATAAAGTGGCAAAAACCAAACTCTGTGCATTGTCTGCCAGGATTGCAGTCATGGGTGGTTTGGCATGTGGGATCACGTTTGATACGAGCGGCATCACTAAAACATTCACACTTGATGATCAACAATCCCATTATTCTGCTGGCTAATGAATGAGTTTGAAAAAAAATTTGAGAAGAATATATTTAAAAAAATCAAATCAACTTAGTTGCCACATTGAACACATAGGCTAACAGAACAATAACAAGCATGGCAAAGATGGAGTACAACTTTATAATGCAAAGTGATTGTTAATAACTTAGCTGGAAAAAATGGAGAAAAGAATTTAAAAATAATTTATTTTTTGACAATAACTGGAAAGGTCCCAATTTTCGTTTTTAACAATTAAATTAAATTTTGTTTTTTAACCAATGCGGATACTTGCATTTTTCAGTTAGTATAAATCCTATTATTTATATTTGGTCGAAAAAGAAATTATTAAACATAAATTTTATTTAAATTTTTCATTATTTTTGTTGATGCCATCGAGCCATCGACTATTGAAATTTCCAGCAAGAGTAATCTTACGCACTGTTATGTAGAATTTAAGAGACTAAAATCCTAAACATCGATTATCAAATAATATGAAATCGTGGTACTCATAAAATTTGCAGCGGAAAATTCTTTATTTATTACAACCCATGCAAAATAATTAATCATATTAATTGAAAAGTTATTCCTACCTACAAACCCAACAAAAAGGAGGTACATCGACTGCAGTCAAAATATAATTTCTAAAATATTTGAATAACCAGAAATCTTTAGAATAAAATCTTTTAGAATCGGATTGGTGCGGAAGAAATTTCCGGTCTCTACTCACGACTGTTTAATTCCCTCTTACATATGTTCCGTAGAACCTTCTTGACCTTGACCAGATACTTGGCGTCGTGCTTTGTGAATTGATTTGAACCGACCTAGCACACCGTAAACCAAATGAGTACGGAATAATTTTAAATCTATTTTTGTTAACTAATAAGTGCTTTTCAATTATACGGAAATTTCTCAAATTTTAAAACCCATAAAAATTTAAAAAAGATTGTTTTATTAAGCCTTTGGGAAATTTTCTTTTGGAAATACCTGATTCCAAAGGCTCAAAAATTGTAGTATATATAATTTAAAGATTTTTTAAAGAACTTTGATTCAAGAATCTTGAAAAATCTCGAAAAATCTTGTCTTATAGTCCGCTTCAACATGTATTTTTTCTTGCATCATCTTCATTTAATCTTAAAATATGATTTTAAAGTCCATTATCAAACTTGATTCATCCAAAATGAAATTAGATTTGTTCTTTTGTATTAAAAGGAAAAATTCATTTTTTTAAAACTAGACCGAAAAAGGGATCCATTAAAAACCCAAAAAAATCAAGAAGTCCAATCGAAACTCAACAATTAAAAAAAGTTACTTATTGAATTGTTATTTTCCCTTTTTGACATCCTAGTTCACGACATTTTGGGTCCAATAATTTGAAATATAAAATATTTTTCTTTATAAATTTATTGTTCGAGCCCCCTTTTGTCTTTTATCAATGGGAATTAATAAATAATTATTATTTATTTATTTCGACAAAGTTTTATGGTTTGTAAAATTTTCTTTTAATAAAGTATTGGTCAAGTTTAGTTTAGATTAGATGAAGATAAAATTAGGCGTTAGTGGCATTAGATTAGCACAAAGCTCAAAATGGAATTCATAAATCAATTAAAATTTATCTAATTTTTATGTGTTTTCAAATTTTTTCTTCCATGTACTTATTATCAGTTATCACGGTATTTTCGATGCCGATTGGTGGATGATCCGCATGAATGGACGTTAACATTAATTTTCAGAAATTCAGTAACTTTGCTTCCTAGCTATGAGCATTTAATATTTTATTTAATTAGGGCTCGCAGGTCCCGGGTGCCCAAAAAAAGTACAGGAGGGTCAAAATTAAAGATTTTGGGGTCGAAAAAAGTACACTTCTTAAAATTGTTAAATTTTTTATTCCATATCAATTAAACATTTTTAATTTTCAAAAAGCCATTAAATTGTGTATTTTTCATTAGCAACAATTTGTTCCAATAATTTTCTATCATTGGAGATTTTATTATGCATCTTCTTGCACGTGTAATGGATGCCATCGTAACAAAATCCGGTTGATAATTTTGGCCAAAGTTGTCCATCTGGGGCCGTAGCATAGAACGAGGGTAATGGGTTAGTTAACCCCGACCCCATAGCATAGAAGATGACCCACGGGTAAGGGGTTAACTAACCCGGTCATTTAACCTACCCACAACTTGACGATAGCATAGAAGGTTTACCCGGGTTAGTTGACCCACGAGTCCCGGGTTAAATGATTACCCTGCTCCTGAACAGGGTAACCAGTCTTACCCTACCCAATAAAATGGATTTTAATTTCAGAAATTTTCTAAAAAATGTTTAGTTTGCAACCTGATAATGGCGAAAAACTCTACTTATATTAAAACAAGAAATTTTGACTATTATAACGCAACCCAACTTCCAAATTCCGTACATAATGAAATGAGTGCAAGAATTTTCTTTTACCTACCAAATTAAAATTTTTTAATATTTATTACCAGCTCTTTCTTTAATTTAAATTACATATTTTGCGATAAAAATGTATTGAATAATTTATTCAAGCAATTGTCTCAATAGAGTACCACTGGACCAGGACTTTTTGCAAAAACCGGGACCGGGAGTAGGTTTTTCAACTGGGACCGGCCTTTAGTCCAAAAATTATTATTTTTAAAATTTTAAACAAAAAAAATCCGTAAATAAAAAATATGCAGAAAATTAAGCCGATTTTTTGCCTGGGGCTTTGCCTTAAAAATTTCTTAGAAAGTTATGAAATTAAAAAAAATGAGTCAAGTACTTATTAAAAAAATAATTAAAAAAGCTGAAAACCCCCCATACCTTGAGCCTATGTCATTACAAAAAATAGCAAAATGGGCGACAAAAAATATACAAAAAATATCAAAATTTTCAAAACCCAAACATATTTCAAAAACTTTTTTAAAGCTGGCTAGGTCAAAAGTATAAAGGTGAGATGCGCGCGTGAGATGACCGTCGCCTGCCACCCCTCAAGAAAATGAATTCGCTTAAAAAATACAAAAAAATGATCAATTTTCTTAAAGGGAGAGCCTAAATTTTCAAACATTTTCTCCGGCATTCCTTACGGGGCCGCCGTCGCCCCTTCAGAAAATGAATTCCTT
>LDKF01001708.1:20593-37504 GCA_001026735.1 Rotylenchulus reniformis
CCTTCCGAATGGTTTGCGGAGGAATTGGTTAGGACGATGATGGATGAAAGAGAAGGAGTGGGGGAGGGGGGGGGGATGAGGCTGGGGGAGAGGAAAATGATGACTTTGCCCATTCCTCTTGGCCAAATGAAATTGAGCGGAGAAGATTCGGCCAGAATTGGCAGGGGATGAATGGGCTGAACAAATTGAAGAATAATAATGGGTCTTGAGAATGATCCTTTTGATCTTTCACCCTTTTAGATTGGTTCAAGTTAAATTTAGCAAATTGAATTAAACACACTATCATAATTTGGTCCAATTTTAGGAGGATTTAATTTAGGAATCCAAAATATTGTCATTGTTGCTAAAAATATTTAATTATTATTTATTAATTTTGGGATTTTTGGAAGTGAATCTCAAGTGCAGTCAACAATTGGCAGATGAAGGTCGCAGACGATGCTTGCAGGATGAGCGACAAAAAAGATATAAAAACACGAATATTTGAATGGTACGTCTTGAGACTATAATATGCTTCGCAAATTGTTTGCACCTCCCTCTGCAAATGTCGGATCCGCAACTATAATAGGATCTTCAAAAGGTTCTTTTGTGAATGCGGCAATTGGCCAACACAATTATGCAATAATACATGAAAATCCAAATTCGTACAAAAATCGGTCAAATAGATTAATGATCCAAGTTTGTCAAGCTGTACATGAACACATCAGAGTTCGGTTGAGGCCATGTCGTGCAGGATCTTCAGCTCCACCTCGTGGGTTCCCCCCTCCTGCTGGGGCATCACCGAGAAGCAACGCTGGTCACGGTAACGCCGGACGGATAACGCACGCTGGTGGTGCGGCGGTGGCGGGGGCGGAGGCAACGACGCGTGCGCATCCAGCTCCACTAGCACGTCCTCCTCATGGCCACAGCAACAGTCACTGTTCCCGCTGCCTTGGCCAACGGAGGCAATTGTGTTCCGACGGTTCTCATTGGTGGCCAAATTCTTAAAGTTCAAAAATATTTTATGACAGAATGCCAAAATCCCCTATTCTTCGCCCGTTCTTGCGCACCCCGTCCTCCACAGTTGCCCCCGCAACTCCGAGTTGCTCTCGGGACCCGTTCTGCGGTTGCGGTTGCCTTCCCCGTTTGGTGCTCATCCTCCGGCACAACTTGTTGCTCGCCTCCCCAAGGGGTTGCGCGGTTATGCCATTCGTGGTTTGTCGTTGGAACGGGCACTGTTGGCTGGAGGAGGAGTCCCGGCTGGACTCGAAGCCAACCCGTAACTGGTCCACCAGACATGCGGTCAGCACCACCCAAGCTTGACTAGCGCCTGGAAATCAAAAATTTCAAAATGAAAATCGTATACTAATTTGGTTCTAACCTGGAAGATCTCGCACTGCTTCTTGGTTCCTTCAAAGGAAAGAAAGGGATAATCAAGAGATAATTCGGGATGTTAATTAGGGATTCGGGATGAAATATATATTTTAAATATTCTTAAATCCTCGCTATTTTTTGGGTTACTAAACCTAAAATCCCAACTTAACACAACGAAAGGGCACTTACAGCACAACATCGATGACCGCTTCCCCGAACGCCTCCCAAAGAGCGCTGGTGAACCCGTAAGGACGCAAAGCACCATGAGCACGGCCCAAAAGATTAGGGTTAAACTCGCCTGGGGGAAAAGAACATATGCAAGCTCAAGACTTTCGAATTTTATGCGAAAATTCCCCATCCGAACTTCAAAAAGAACTCCAAGAAATTTTTGTGAATTATAAGTGAAATGATCAGTCCTTCCTCCAACGGCCCTGTGGCGCAATTGGACAACGCGTCAGCCTACGGAGCTGAAGATTGCAGGTTCGAATCCTGCCAGGGTCGTAAATATTTTTTCTTTTTTTTCTCTCTCTCAATTCAATATATTAAATTATTAGGCCGTAAATTAAGTTCTAAACTTTTTCTGCAAAAAATTTGAAATTTTCCCCATTATGTTCAAGGAACTCACTGCCTGTATCGGTCCGTTTCTGTTCCTCCACCTCCAAGTTCTTGATGGCTGCCTCGAACATTTTGACAATCAATCGAGCCTATAAAGGGATAGTCATTTTAATGCCCAAATTGCCAGGTTATCCCGGAAATGATCTTTGATCAGATATCAGATCAGTCACTCACGTGATCCCGTGGAGAGGCGATCTCGCACCGGGACATTGCGGAGATGAAGGTGCGTGTGTTGAACATCTCGCGCATCACCGGCAACGATCGCATCATCCGGTCGAATACCTTTAAATAAGCTCGATTAGGTTTCAAGATCAAAATTGATATAATTTAAATGTGGATTAATTTGGACACGAAAATCCAATGGCTATAGATTGAAACGATCGGAAATTGTTGGCTCAGTAAGATTCCAATATTGTAAAATGAGTATGAGATAAAAAGTATCGCCCGCGATTGATAATTTATTTTTTCAAACTCAATTGCTCACCTCCTCAAACACCGTCTCAATCCGCTTTCCCCCATTGCGCGTCTGCAAGCGTTGCCAGGTAAACCGCAGGGCTCGCTTGTGCAACTTGGAGAGTCGGTCCTCGTAATTGTAATGTTTCACTGGTCGGAGGGTTGCACCTAATGAGGGAGTAATGGCCGGAAAATTGGATCATTTTTATTGTATCTCTGATGGGCTGGGCCATCGACAAGGGACCACTCTCAAGGGATGAACAAGAGATCTCCGTGAGAAGCACCAATCGTCCTATATATGATCTCGAATTTTCTTCCACTACCGAGAGTTTGGTCTATTGATCTCTATTGAATCTTTTTATTAAAAGTTTACGGAATTCATCCTTATCAAAGCGATATAGATCGATCTATATGATTAAGTTTGTGGGTCAACGCGATCGGATTGGTCTAAGGAGGTGAACTTGGGTGAAGTGATCAAGTGAAGAAAATACAAGTCCCTAATCCCGATCGTAATATCCATTGAAACATTTCGATCATTTTTTCGGAAAATTTACCTCTTTTTGGTGCCGGAAAACTGGTATGAGATTCGGATTCCACCACAGAAGGCATTGAGGAGGTGCGACGCACCTGTGCGTTGTCCGGAGTGCGGCCCGAGAAGAGCTCCTCGTCCGCCGACGGAAGCGATGAATCTGTCCGTTGCCGTACCGCACGCCTGTAAATGGAACTTTGATCATCTCAACTCAAATTTATTTGATCTTATAAGTACTTTCTAATCAAACTAAAGATAGAACCCAAAATTTGGAGATTTTGAGGATTATTCAGCAAGAAAGAACTAAAAGTGCAAGCATTTCGGGCTCAGTAAACTTAGGAGAAACTGGCCCAACTTGGCCACTTTCACGGGCCAATTTTCTCCGCGAGCACTACCGGTAGTCGTCATCTTCCGGCGTCCGTTGCCCGTTGGCAAGTGTGGGCAGATCGTTGAAGGAGGACAATCTTCGCCACTTATTGTTGGCCAATCCGGTGAGGAAAATGGAGTGGGTGGCGGCGGCGGCGGATGCAATCAGAGATGGGTTCGGGTGGGAGTTGCGGGGCGACAGCGAGTTGCGCGGAGACAAAGAGTTGCGGGGCGACAAGGACAAGCGCGCCCTGGCCATTGAAGTCTTGGCCATTTTGATGGATGAAGAGGAAGAACGATGAAAAATGATATCGGAAGATGAATAGGATGAGCAGCAGAACAGAACGGAGGGAAAAGCAGAATTGCGTGTCGGACAAAGATGAATTAGCTAATGATGCCGCTGGTGAGGAATGGATGGCTTCTTCACATGGAAGCAAACAATGGATGATGATGATGATGGCGGCGGTGGTGGTGAACGGATGAGGAAGATGATCCCTTCCGAGAAAGGCTTCTTTCCCTACGTGAGTTGTCCCAATGCTTTATTTGTGGGGAAAATGACTGAGTTCGAGAGCGGCACACTCTCGAGCGGAGGAGGAGGGGGAGGAGATGGCGAGATGAGCTTGGCCAATTGCTCAAACTCACTCAATTAGATTGAGACGAACGGAGGGGAGGAGGTGGGAGGATTGAATTTGNACCGCACGCCTGTAAATGGAACTTTGATCATCTCAACTCAAATTTATTTGATCTTATAAGTACTTTCTAATCAAACTAAAGATAGAACCCAAAATTTGGAGATTTTGAGGATTATTCAGCAAGAAAGAACTAAAAGTGCAAGCATTTCGGGCTCAGTAAACTTAGGAGAAACTGGCCCAACTTGGCCACTTTCACGGGCCAATTTTCTCCGCGAGCACTACCGGTAGTCGTCATCTTCCGGCGTCCGTTGCCCGTTGGCAAGTGTGGGCAGATCGTTGAAGGAGGACAATCTTCGCCACTTATTGTTGGCCAATCCGGTGAGGAAAATGGAGTGGGTGGCGGCGGCGGCGGATGCAATCAGAGATGGGTTCGGGTGGGAGTTGCGGGGCGACAGCGAGTTGCGCGGAGACAAAGAGTTGCGGGGCGACAAGGACAAGCGCGCCCTGGCCATTGAAGTCTTGGCCATTTTGATGGATGAAGAGGAAGAACGATGAAAAATGATATCGGAAGATGAATAGGATGAGCAGCAGAACAGAACGGAGGGAAAAGCAGAATTGCGTGTCGGACAAAGATGAATTAGCTAATGATGCCGCTGGTGAGGAATGGATGGCTTCTTCACATGGAAGCAAACAATGGATGATGATGATGATGGCGGCGGTGGTGGTGAACGGATGAGGAAGATGATCCCTTCCGAGAAAGGCTTCTTTCCCTACGTGAGTTGTCCCAATGCTTTATTTGTGGGGAAAATGACTGAGTTCGAGAGCGGCACACTCTCGAGCGGAGGAGGAGGGGGAGGAGATGGCGAGATGAGCTTGGCCAATTGCTCAAACTCACTCAATTAGATTGAGACGAACGGAGGGGAGGAGGTGGGAGGATTGAATTTGTCCCTCCCCTTTAAGAGTACCAATTGTGAAAATTGGAATTTGTTCCCCGAAAGTGACCCTGGAATATTGGATGGTAACACGCGAAAGTGCCAAATTTGGCCAATTTTCGCTCCAATAACTTCGAATTTTGCCTGAAACTTGAAGTGAGATGTGAGTATTAGACCAAAGTTCATCGAGCAAGACGACAGGTTTTCTGGAATTTTTTTTGGCGATATTGAAAATTTGGTCTAGATTAGAATCAACTTTTTTTACTTAATAAGGGTCAGGCTTTTATAGGAAGTCTAGCCAAATTTTTAATGCAAAGCAAAATAAACGGACTTTCTCCTTGTCACTGCGTCCATCGTCTTCTGCACTGTCGCCGTGTCCCACTAAACAAAATTAAGAATGAATGAGTTTCTCAAAGTTCACTTTGTTTATGGTGTTTTTGTTTTAGATCATTTGATACTCGGCAGTTTGTTAGAGCAATTTATTGCTTTTAGACTTCTTACTACGATTGGTCTACTTCTCAATAATTTTAAACGGGAATGGAGTCGCTCTTTGATCTTTTCTCTTTTTTGAAGTGAAATTGGCGTTCATCTCCATAGATCCTTACTCGGATTTCAACTAAATATATTTTGAAATGGCAGTATAGGTAAATGGAAATGATTTTGAAAATGGCAGTTTTCCCTATTTGATCCCTTGGATTTTAGTACCCACCTTTTCCCTCTTCATGGGTACCAATCATCTCTGTTGGATCCTTTGGTACATTTAGTCCCTTACTGTAATGGTACGTACTATACTTGTCCTATCCTATCCCCGCTTGTCCATTCCCTGCCCATTTCCCTCACCTTTTGTGCCGTTCCTGCCACTGCCTCTGCCCCCGCCAGCAAATCCGCGCAGATCTCCTTCAGCTCCATGCCTCCTGCCCCTCCACTTTCCCCTCCTCCGGATGAACATGGCCCCGGGCTTTGTTGGTCTCCATGTACTGCTCCATCAGCTTGCCCTCCAAATTTGCCCATCCCTCCGCCCAATTCCTCCAGTGCCTGGCTGTTCTGTCGGGTCTGCTGGTGGCTTCGTGCCGCGGGTGTTGTTGGTCCTGCAGTTTTTACTTTCTTTTCTGGGTCCTTCAACCACCCAACCAACCTCCGCTGGCCCTGGCCGCCATCATCCGTTCGCGTTCCTTCTGCGACTTCTCCTTCTCCATTTCCTGCTCCAATTGGTGCAACAACCGGCGGCCGCGCACAATTTTTGCGATCAGGAACATCGATCAGTTTTGCAGTGCAAAGTTGTCGTAATACTAGTGTAGTTGCACGATATGGGGACAAGCCACTTGGCCGGTTGCAAGTTGTCCTGGAAAAGTGCTACCTCGTGAAGTTGTTGAGCAATCCGGTACTGGGACTGCTTGAACCCTTGTTTGAAGTACAGGGCAGTTGTTAATGAATTTCAGGTAATTAATGCCTGGCACTTTTTGTCCTTTTGCCCGTTCCTGAAATTTTTGATGAGTAATATTAATATTCCCAACTTACCGTACAATTTACCCTGATGAGGGGTCTCCAATACACACTTCGTTGTCCTTTATATCTCCTGCTGGATCAATCTTTATTCTTTACAATCTGAAAATGGAAAGGCGTGAAAAAGATTTGGACCATTGGAAAGACAGCAGACAATTTTGGGCCATTTGACGAGAAGAATGACGATTATGGGGAGGGGGGGGGGGGGGGGGGGGCAACACGAGTGTCATAAGCGTATAAGGGTATACTCGGTCACATGTGTCACAAACACATAGAGCATGGAACACGGAAAGGTGAGAGTTGGAGAAGGATAAGACATGTGGACAGGGAGGGTGAGTGATTTTTTGGGGTTGACGATTATGCTCCAACCATCAAATTTGGCATTTTAGCATTCCAGAGCCCATCGAAACATGAAAGTTTCAACTCATATCAATGTCCTTAATATAAAAGGACCATTAGTTCATAATACATTGAGCTGGGTTAGTTTAGGACAGGCAATTTCGGTTTGGCGTCTCCCCTGGGCCTACTTACAAATGTTCCACCTCCCCCATTCTGCGTTCGTTCCCTCGGGGGGCAACAACACCCATAAGTCAACCAAAAAGTGAATTGCGTGCCTCCGGGCCATTAGGCAATTGTTCCAGACCCCCAAAACCAACAACATGAACATGACCATACACATCGGACATGTTCATGTTGTCCTCTGTTTTGGCGGCCATTTTCCCTTTCACACCTTTTTCATTGGCAAGTGAATTATTCACTCCCACCTTTGAGGCCATCAGCAGAGGGTCGAAGATTATTATTGGGGATGGGAAGGGGGAGGCTCAGCGGGAATCTTGGCCATGTCTTCGCATAATCGTGGATTGTTCAACCTCGGTACTTTGCCGGACAAATGAACTTTGCTCTCAATAATAATGGAGATTTCCTGAAAATGATGAAGTAACTTCCGCATTAATGCGTCGCGGGGAACTTTCTAAGTTTTATCTAACCAGTTGCAAATTCTCTAGAAAAATTCAACCGTATAAATGATAAATCACCTACTGTGTCCATTGAGATAATATTTTTGAGAAAGATTCGATAACTTATCAAAAATTTGGCCATAACATGAGTTTTGGTTATTTTTTCTCAGTTTTTACAAAGTTAATCTTCAACTTTGTGCGCTTCTAAGTTTTGTCGTCCATTTAGTCAAATCTATTCCGAAAATCCTCGTGTTTTTTAGCCAAAAATTTTGGCATTTTTCTATGACTGGTGAGATGGTGTCCCAAGCCCCAAATCCGAGGGCAAAAGGAAATGAAAACGGGGGCCTAAGGGGCAGAAGGTAAACACACACCGACCGACCAACCAACCAGCCCGGAAGGACCATAGACAATGAATCCGAGAATGCCAAAGGCAAAGTGCTGGTGGCCTTTNGACCGTGTCGCCGAAAAGACAGTAACGCGGTGCGGCCAGACCCACCTTGGGAAATCAAATTTTACTAAAATGCGCTGAATTCAGGAGAAATGCGTCAAGAAGATAAAAGATGGAAGCAAGTATATGGTATACGCATGACATGTACGTACATATGTCATACGGATGGGAACTACTTACCACGCCAGCTGCCACGGATCCAGTGTGGAACCCAATGCGGACCATCATCAGCTCATCCGGACGATGTGCCACTTTGAAATTGGCCACATACTGTAAATTACAGTAATGATCAATATCGGGAAAGCATAGCATCAAATTGGTTGTTTACCGTGCGCATTTTGAGCGCAATGTCGCCGATGTGCTGCACATGCGCGTTACCGTTCTCGCGCGGCACTCCGCTGACGATCATGTATGCGTCTCCAATCTAAATAAGAAGTGCCATTGTCAAAAGACTGTTTGGCTTTTTGAATTTGCCCTCTGGGGACACTCAGCAGAACATGTCGGGAGTCTACTAGTCAGTCACCTACTGCTGCCCCCGGGGCAATCGAACACAGTCAATTTCCCATCTCTGGCCCTTAATTGTCATTGACAGAGGATGAAAAATGGGGTTGGTTTTGCACAGAATGGGTGGAGGCCCCGGAGGGCCCGTGGCCATTGCTTTACCTCCTCCCCATCGGAAGTGAGGGGATTAACACATTTCTTCTCGGAGGAGCACTCAGTTCCTGCTGCTGATAGAAGAGCAAAAAAGACATTTGTTTCCAAATTGGTTGGGTGAAAATGGAAATGGGCAAAAAAGGTATACAGTGGATGAGTTGAAATGGTGTCATTCGGAGGAAGTGGAAGCAAAATGGAGGAGGAAGGAAAACAACTAAAACCAAATGAAGAAGGTAGGGAGAGGGAAGAAGATGGATGGAAGTTGAGGATCAACTAGTTGAAATGAGTATGGGAAGGAGAAGAACAAAGATGGCGAAGGAGGAAGGAGGAGCAACGGGAGTAATGGAGAAGGATTAATGGGTGGAAGAAAAAGAGAAATGGAAAGGAAAGTTGGAAATCGGCAGGAAAGTATTGGTAGTCCAGCAGGAATATCTTACAAGAGATGAAAGAATTCCCAAAATGGTCATGGATTTTGCAAGAAATGATAGATGTCAAAGTGCCAGGGAGCGGGATGTCCCAAAATGTCCCAGAGTTTTGTGAATATATGTATCAGAGACTAATATGCACAGCCCGCGTCTGTACCTTGTTGGTGTTGTTTTCCAAAGTCTTAGAAAACACTTAACCTCAGAATTTGCAAATAAAGGTTCAAGCTCAGAAACTCAAAAAAGCAAAACTCGGCCCAGGGCCTCCATGAAGTCATAAGTTTTCTGGACCTAAAAATCAAAATTATCTTGGCGACAAGACAATTCTAGAACAATAATAGTCACAAAAAAGAAAGATTTATGGTGCCAAGAAAGGAAAGAGCATGTATCAGGAATGAATTGAACATAAAATGTCCCAAAATGAAAGGAAATGGATCATCCGGAAGAAGACAAGAAGATGATGTGAAAGAGTAGAGATCAAGGGGGCAATTTGCCAAAATGTTGCGAAGAAAAGGGGGAAGACTGGGACCAATGGGGCTCATCAAGCAACATCATCAATCCATTCATCCTTTGCTGTATTCATCCACCACTACCATGTTCATCATCGCATTCTTCGCCTCATCACTTTTTGCGTCCGCCAATGCTCGTCATGGACGGAATCTGCACGGGTTGCTCCTTGCCCTCGAGGAAGTAGGTGGTGCACTCGCCCTTGCCCTGGAATAACAATTTCCAATTTTAGTATTTGAGTTAAAAATGAATAATGCCCAAAAACTTGCTTTGACTTCAATTTTGCCGCGTTCCACCATAATGAACTGGTGGTAGAAGCATTTGAGCAAGTTGTATGATGACTCGCTGATCTGTTTATTAAATAATTTTTCAATAAAAGCTGTTTCCCGAAAATCGAACTTGGATTTTGTTGGCCACACCGCCCGACTCCATGCGGGAGGCCATGTTGACCGTGTCGCCGAAAAGACAGTAACGCGGTGCGGCCAGACCCACCTTGGGAAATCAAATTTTACTAAAATGCGCTGAATTCAGGAGAAATGCGTCAAGAAGATAAAAGATGGAAGCAAGTATATGGTATACGCATGACATGTACGTACATATGTCATACGGATGGGAACTACTTACCACGCCAGCTGCCACGGATCCAGTGTGGAACCCAATGCGGACCATCATCAGCTCATCCGGACGATGTGCCACTTTGAAATTGGCCACATACTGTAAATTACAGTAATGATCAATATCGGGAAAGCATAGCATCAAATTGGTTGTTTACCGTGCGCATTTTGAGCGCAATGTCGCCGATGTGCTGCACATGCGCGTTACCGTTCTCGCGCGGCACTCCGCTGACGATCATGTATGCGTCTCCAATCTAAATAAGAAGTGCCATTGTCAAAAGACTGTTTGGCTTTTTGAATTTGCCCTCTGGGGACACTCAGCAGAACATGTCGGGAGTCTACTAGTCAGTCACCTACTGCTGCCCCCGGGGCAATCGAACACAGTCAATTTCCCATCTCTGGCCCTTAATTGTCATTGACAGAGGATGAAAAATGGGGTTGGTTTTGCACAGAATGGGTGGAGGCCCCGGAGGGCCCGTGGCCATTGCTTTACCTCCTCCCCATCGGAAGTGAGGGGATTAACACATTTCTTCTCGGAGGAGCACTCAGTTCCTGCTGCTGATAGAAGAGCAAAAAAGACATTTGTTTCCAAATTGGTTGGGTGAAAATGGAAATGGGCAAAAAAGGTATACAGTGGATGAGTTGAAATGGTGTCATTCGGAGGAAGTGGAAGCAAAATGGAGGAGGAAGGAAAACAACTAAAACCAAATGAAGAAGGTAGGGAGAGGGAAGAAGATGGATGGAAGTTGAGGATCAACTAGTTGAAATGAGTATGGGAAGGAGAAGAACAAAGATGGCGAAGGAGGAAGGAGGAGCAACGGGAGTAATGGAGAAGGATTAATGGGTGGAAGAAAAAGAGAAATGGAAAGGAAAGTTGGAAATCGGCAGGAAAGTATTGGTAGTCCAGCAGGAATATCTTACAAGAGATGAAAGAATTCCCAAAATGGTCATGGATTTTGCAAGAAATGATAGATGTCAAAGTGCCAGGGAGCGGGATGTCCCAAAATGTCCCAGAGTTTTGTGAATATATGTATCAGAGACTAATATGCACAGCCCGCGTCTGTACCTTGTTGGTGTTGTTTTCCAAAGTCTTAGAAAACACTTAACCTCAGAATTTGCAAATAAAGGTTCAAGCTCAGAAACTCAAAAAAGCAAAACTCGGCCCAGGGCCTCCATGAAGTCATAAGTTTTCTGGACCTAAAAATCAAAATTATCTTGGCGACAAGACAATTCTAGAACAATAATAGTCACAAAAAAGAAAGATTTATGGTGCCAAGAAAGGAAAGAGCATGTATCAGGAATGAATTGAACATAAAATGTCCCAAAATGAAAGGAAATGGATCATCCGGAAGAAGACAAGAAGATGATGTGAAAGAGTAGAGATCAAGGGGGCAATTTGCCAAAATGTTGCGAAGAAAAGGGGGAAGACTGGGACCAATGGGGCTCATCAAGCAACATCATCAATCCATTCATCCTTTGCTGTATTCATCCACCACTACCATGTTCATCATCGCATTCTTCGCCTCATCACTTTTTGCGTCCGCCAATGCTCGTCATGGACGGAATCTGCACGGGTTGCTCCTTGCCCTCGAGGAAGTAGGTGGTGCACTCGCCCTTGCCCTGGAATAACAATTTCCAATTTTAGTATTTGAGTTAAAAATGAATAATGCCCAAAAACTTGCTTTGACTTCAATTTTGCCGCGTTCCACCATAATGAACTGGTGGTAGAAGCATTTGAGCAAGTTGTATGATGACTCGCTGATCTGTTTATTAAATAATTTTTCAATAAAAGCTGTTTCCCGAAAATCGAACTTGGATTTTGTTGGCCACACCGCCCGACTCCATGCGGGAGGCCATGTTGACCGTGTCGCCGAAAAGACAGTAACGCGGTGCGGCCAGACCCACCTTGGGAAATCAAATTTTACTAAAATGCGCTGAATTCAGGAGAAATGCGTCAAGAAGATAAAAGATGGAAGCAAGTATATGGTATACGCATGACATGTACGTACATATGTCATACGGATGGGAACTACTTACCACGCCAGCTGCCACGGATCCAGTGTGGAACCCAATGCGGACCATCATCAGCTCATCCGGACGATGTGCCACTTTGAAATTGGCCACATACTGTAAATTACAGTAATGATCAATATCGGGAAAGCATAGCATCAAATTGGTTGTTTACCGTGCGCATTTTGAGCGCAATGTCGCCGATGTGCTGCACATGCGCGTTACCGTTCTCGCGCGGCACTCCGCTGACGATCATGTATGCGTCTCCAATCTAAATAAGAAGTGCCATTGTCAAAAGAGTGTGACCTGCACAAGCCATTCCTTCTCCATTTTGGCACAATTTTTACCGTTTCCACTTTGTAAGCATCATGCTTGGCGATGATGGCGTCGAAGCCGGAGAACAGGTCGTTGAGGAAGTTGACAACCTGCAGTGGCGTCGACGTGCTCGCCATGCGCGTGAAACCGCGGATGTCCGAGAACAACACAGTAGCATTAAGATACAGTTGCGGGGGAACCGCACGGCCTGCCTTCAGATCGTCCGCAATCGATCTGATGGGAATTTGATCTTTGGTTTCTTCATTTATCTTTATTCCCCAAGGAAATGATCGATGCTTTATGAAGGGACAAGAACGTACGCCGGAAGCATGTTCTTCAGCAGGCGGTCAGCCTGTTGTTGCGCCTCCTCTAAAAGGGTGGTCCGCTCCTTGACCAACTGCTCCAGATTCGTGGTATACTGTAAGAAATGGTTAAGTATTCGTGCCAAAATTTGCATCACTGGTGAATTTGAGTGTCCAACTCACATCCTCCATCATTTTCATCATCTGGTCCACCAAACTTCCGCTGCCGGTGGACTTCAGGTTGGCGTTCACGATGGCTTTGATCCGTTTGATATTGGGGCGCATCTCCGGCAATTCCAGCCAACAAGCCTCCAAGGCCTAAGATAGAATGCCAGGTTATCCGAATAGCTTGATTATTCTATTGGTCCGGGTTATTATAGTCTGGCTTCATAGAATATAATATGTGATAGTGTAGGGATTATATATTGTACTCATTGGCCTCCATACAATCAGCCACTATATTCCCAAACTCTCAATAATTATTTTACCGATAAAAGTTGCAAATTGTAGGCTTCTTCGCTGGCGGCAATTTGCTGTTGATTGGGGAAGCTGGGCCGAATGATCTGGTCATCCTCATTGGCCAAAGCGATCTTTTGCAGAATCTCTGAATGATTCTCCATGGTACGAGAGTGTAATCCTCAAAAATGTTAGCAACTTGACGGGGGCAGATTGCGCTCATAGAAGGGCTCCAACTTGAACAGGACTTGGTAGAGCACCATGCCCAGACTGTACATGTCCGCCGCGGGGGTGCCCGGAGGAAGTTGCTTGGTGGAGATGAACTCGCGGATGATCTCGGGCGCTTGTTGGATGTATTCTGCAAAAAATGAAATCGGCGTCAATATTTGAAATTCCCGCTCAGACTTTTGGTGTTGTTCCTGTCCCGCATTCGAGCATTCACTTGGTCCTCCTCGTCCGACTTGCTCTCCGATTCCTACAACGGTGATATGGCATTGTGCCTCAATTAGTCTAGTGGACCTACATATGCTCGTTCTCTTTCCCTTACCGTATACTCTCTTCGAGTTTCTCTCTCCTTCTTCTCTACCATGTCTTTTCCTCTGCTTCTCTATCTCTAGTGTGTTCTCCGCTCTCTCTTTTCCTCTACTTTTCTACTTCTCTATTCTATTATCCCCCCTTCAAGTATTTTCTCTTTTCCTCTGCTTCCCCACCGTGTTGTCTCTCCGCTTCTCTGCCGCTTTCTTCCGGCGTTTCGCCGCCTCCTTGGCCGCCGCCGTCTCCGACCCGTCCTCATCCGCCTCCGCGTCCCCCATCGCCGCGCGTCCTTTGCCCGCTCGCCGCTCTCGCTCGCGTTCCTTGGCCTTGCGCTCGCGGATCAGCTCGCTCTGGCTGATGTGCTTCAGCTCGTTGTGTCGCAATTTGTCCCCGGTGATCTCCTCCGTGACAAAGTTGGTCAACTTGACGTTCCAGTTGGAGTCCACCAGACAGTTCTGCAGACACAGAAAGCCGTGGTACTTCAGGCCGCTGCTGTGCAAGAAGAACAGTCCCTGGAGGTGGTCAATGAATTGGGACACTCAATGATCAATGATTCCTTATTCTCACTCACCTTGACCACATCCTTGGCAAATGACACCTGGAAATTGCGGCTGATCTTCAGCTCTTCGTTGAACAGCACATCCTACAAAATCAATCATACCAAAACAATGTTAATAAATCGTTTCAAAACACCAACTTCCAGACTGCCACGCTGGCAAAGCAGCCAGAGGACGATGAATTCGTTTTGTTGGTTGAAGGAAATGCCGTAAAACTGGAATATTGGAAATAAGCAAGAATTACAATGAAATGAGAAGTTAGAACAGAATACATATGTGCCAGCTAACTGAAAAATACATAACTCGGACCAAAAATTAAATTAAATTCTTATACTGTAAGACATCCACTAGACTTGGGAAAACATTCAGCATCGCCCTTAGTTTTGTTTGCTTAGTTATCTGCTGATAACCCTGGATTTATAATTCTTGAATTGCGGAGTTTGTTAATACTCCCAATTATCTCGCCAATCCCTTCTTCGCACCTTGTTCAGATTCTCGTTCTCCGTGATCTTCAGCTCCTTCAGCCGTGATAGATCGTGCTTGTTGAAGGACAAACTGCGCGTCTGTGCGTATCTTTTGTACGCACAGCGCACGCCGTTGGCCATCGCTTGTTTGGCGGACAGACGCGCGTTGGCCTTACTCGCGGAGCCCAAACTACCGCCCAGCGAGGAGGAGTCGTGGGAGATGGTCTTGCTGTGCAGGGAGCCCGACTTCTGCAGGAGTTTGAGCTCATTTTTAACTTCGAGGATACTTATGTATATATGAATCCAGAGAAATTTTCTTATGAAATTTAAGCTCGGAATTAAAAAACCGTTTTGGCCCGATCCTCCAGCAAACGGATTTGTTCACGCGGAATTCGCCAGGTCATGTCGTACAACATCCGCTCCTTCCTGAACGCGAATTATTATGATAAAAATGTTTAAACAACAAAAATGACCAAATGTCCGTTTGAAATACCTTAAAATTACTAAAAGAAGTAAAATTTGCAAAAGAATGGCATATTCTTTCGCAAAATTTCCAGAAATGGCCAAAATTTGCTAGCTCACTCTTTGACATAAAGAAGATAGCCCAGGGGGCCGGTTATGCCCAGGAAGAGCAGCACCCCGATGGTCACGTAGATGTTGGTGTAATCGCAGAGGGAACCGTCGAAGCCGCACTTGGGCATGTCATTGGGCATGTAGCCGTCGTAGGAACTCCAGTAGTGGCTCATTGTCTCGTGGGCCACCTGTGGCAAAAGGCGGAAGTTCGTGAGTTGTTCCACAATTCGGAATGGCATATTTTCGGTCTTACGTCCCTAATTTTCCTGATTGGACTCAATACTAGGACCCCTACTGTTTCTCCCCTCCCCCCTTCTCATACATGTTCCGAGCAGTCGTTCTCCGACAGGGCACACTTGTGCTTGTCACTTAGCCGTGCCGTCAGCTCCACGACAATGCGCATGGTGCCGTTCTTGACGTGATATGTGGCATAACTCGGCACCCGGATGGCCTTGTTGTTCATCAACACTTGACCCGTGACGCCTAAGAGGAAATGGGTAATACTACAGTATGATATCCCAGAAGGCCGAAATGTAATAACTTGTAAAATATGCTAATCTAGGGATGTGTAGATGTATTAAATGATGAAGTAAAAATTATTTAAATTGTAAGAAATGGATAAAACATGTCCAATTGTCCTAATCAAATAGTCAAAATCAGAATGGAATAATTTCATGAATTCCATGATACAGAAAAAAAAGTCAGAAGATACCGATGAACTGTCGTGCGGTCATTCTCTTCCAGATGAAACGCCCGTCCAGGAAAATGCTCTCGTTTTTGGTCTCCTCAAAAGCGTCCCGCACAGCCAATCCGTAAAGGAACATCGCATCGTACAGAGACATGTAGGAGAGGGTGGCATACTGTAAGATATGTCGCTGGTGAAGAGAGACTAGAAATGCTCAAACACTAGGTCTGGCTTTGATCTCGTCTCAATCTCCCCGATCCTCGCCTTTTGCCACCTTTCGTTTCTCCTTTTGCCATAAGATATTGTCCAAAATACACCGAAAAGTGTCTGAGCTCGAAAAATAAATGACTAAAAAAGGCTATTCTGACTAAAAATAAAAAAGCGAATGATTTTGTAATTGTATTCTTGATGAATGAAATGATCAAACAGCTAATACAGTAACTATAATCCTTCTAATGGAAAATATGTTTCTCAGATTGAAAATAAAATAATTACAATATGATATTGAATCGATAGAGGATTGCGAAATACCAAGAATATGGTAACAATTAGACGAGAACCAAGTGAATAATTCAATTTTTTGGCCTGGCCGACCCACTCACATAGCTGCTGATGATGCCGGTCATTTTGTTGAATCGGTGCTCAAACTCCTCAATGAACTTTTTGTCATAGCCATGAGCTGTGATGACCAGTGCTAAATTTTACCCCAACCATGGGTTTTTTGCTTTTCCCTGTTAACTTCTTACCGTCATCGTAGGCTGCCTTGGTCTCCTGCTTCTCCACATTGCTGGCCTCCCATGGGTAGTGGTCGTGCATCTTTTCAAATTTTGAAATTGGCGCTTTTTTGGCATTCCCACTAAATAACTCACATGGGCTAACCACGGGATCACGAACACATAATCATGGGTTTTCATGTGCGACCGTTGAGCGGCGATCATGAAGGATTTGGAGCTGTGCAAGTCCATGCCCATCTCGACGATGATTACTACAGTATGTATGACATGATTGGCAGAATTTTAGTAGCACAATAAAGT
>LDKF01001709.1:5249-16411 GCA_001026735.1 Rotylenchulus reniformis
CTCCTGGGCTTTCCCTTCCAATAACTCCGCTCTTTCTTCTTCCTCCTCTTCCTTCATCAGTGTTTATGTAGCACTCTGGTGAAAAAGAGCGCTGCACCCCTAAATCTCCAAAGGACGAAATGTCCAGAGTTATAGATCCCAGCATCCCACACTCGTTGAACACGATGGCGGATTTCGTCCGTTGCAGATTTAGGGGTGCAGCGCTCTTTTTCACCAGTGCTACATAAACATTTAAGGCAAGGGATGGGATAGGAAAAAAGCGCTGCCCCAAGATCCGTCTAACCAGCCAAAAAGCCAAGATTCGTATAAACAGCCAAAAAGCCAAAGTTCGTCTAATAGCAAATGTCATTTGCGGGTTTTACATGCCATTTAGGGGTTTAAAATGAAAATTAGGAACTGATTAACCAGCTTTGAACCATCGTGAATTTGAAGCGAGTATTATACGACGAGTGGATGAACAGAGAAAAGAAAGTCAGACAACATTATATTTTAACGCGAAATGTTTCCGCGTCATAATCACGAGGGATAGAAAAATAAATTGAAACTATTCGATTTTTTACGCTGATTTTACATGCCAGTTTGGGGGGTCTACATGTCATTTTGCGGGTTGTACATGAAATGTGTTTTTGGAACTTTTAGAGGAATCTTGGCTTTTTTAACTGATTAGACGAATTTTGGTAGCAAAATTTTTAGACGAATTTTGGTAGCAAAATTTTTAGACGAATTTTGGTTTAGACGAATCTTGGTTTAGACGAATTTTGGTAGCGCCGAAAAAAGCGAAATACATAATGTTGGATGGCACACAGTTAGAAAAAAAAGTGCAGAAGAAAACGATGGCGGACTCAGTTTTTCGAAATTCTAACATTTTTGACCCGAATTCGAAAAACTCAGTTTTTCGAAATTCTAACATTTTTGACCCGAATTCGAAAAACTGAATTCGCCATTGTGTTTATAGATCGGGGAATTTATTTGGGTATCCATAAGAACCTTCTCTGACCGATTTTATAGTGTCCGTCAATGTTATCTCTCACTTTTCCTTTTTTTCCTCGCCGCGAAAAGACAATTTAAGATAGAAGAGAAAATCATTCGCTTCATATAATTTTCCTTTGGACTTATGGATACTCGTTGAAAAACCTTGTGCTGTAACTTTTAACACCTTTAACATCCTTGAAAACCCCCCGAGTGAAGAACAGAACCTAAAAAATTATAACTTTCCCGTAAACCGTAAACTCCATGATTACCAAAATCACAAGGCAATACATCCGAGGAAAGGGCCATTTATTGAATCAACTGGATAAATTTCTTCGATAAAATCCTTTTCACCACAGAAAATCTCACAGTCCGAACTTCGAACAATCACAAATCACCGAAATGTTGGCCATAATTTTGTCTTGAAATGGCACTTCATTCCATAGTGCTACTTCACAACCAGTGCAAAACATAAAATTTGATCGTGTTTTACGAATATTTGCAATTTAATTTAAAATCTAACTTTGAAACGTTTTTTGAATTTTTAGATTTTGAAACTAGAGTTCAAAATTTTGAAAAATCCAGTATCAATAGACAGTATCAGTAGTCGAGTAGTACCAGTACACAGTACTCATCGGTACTAAAAACACTGGAAAACTACTGTACTGATTTGCCACTGATTTCTTCTTTATCAGTAGTACGGCACATTTTACCAGTGTTTTTTACCAGTACCAATACTTTTTTAGGCAATAAAATTTTTCGAAAGTGTTGTAAAAAATTGAAAGAAATCGTAAAAAAATGAACTACTAATTAAAATGTATGGATAAAGGAGCGGTTTTTCGTTTTTAGCATGAAACTATTTGAATTTGGTCTTGAAACGATTGTTTTAATACATGTTTTCTACAAATAACAACAATAAAGATAGCATAGCTTTCAGAAACCAAAGAAAAACAGAACAAAATTATCGGTGAAAATAATCGTTTCAAAACCAAGTTCAAAATCTTTAATGCTAAAAACGAAAAATTTCCTTTAAATGAAGATTTTTGGCAAACTCTTTTTATATAGTTTCAAAAAAGTTGAACATTTTTATGACCACATGTATATAGAGGTATCTTAGGGATTTTCAAATTAATAGCACAAAAATGATGAGAAGAGAAGACGAGGGAAAAATGAAAAAATAACAAAAAATTTATTCATCAATTTTGCGATATCGTAGTATAAAAAAACAATTTTTTCATAGAAGAGTTATCACTAGGGCTGGTACTTTTAGGGTTTTCCCTATTTTTTTAAAAACATGGAATCGTAGGGAAACGCTCAGAAACGCGTTTTTAGACATATTTAAACGTATTTTGATGAACTTTTTTTCCCTATTTTCCCTCTTTCTGTAAGCGCTGCTGGATTTTTCCCTATTTTCTCCCTATTTTGGCCATTTTTAAATTTGGCCATTTTTAAAGAAATTCTTCACAAAAATGCAATAAAAATCGAAAATTTTAGATTTTTTGGAAAATTTTTTAGTTTTTTTAGAAAAATTATTGGAAAATTTTTATTTTTCCGAAAATTTTATGAAAATTTTTAATTGCTTTCTAAAAAATTTTAAATTTCTAAAAAAAACTTTTTTTAATATATATTTTTTAATTTTATATATTTTTTATGAATCTTCAATTTTTATTTTGAAAACATCTCAAGATATGGTTAATTTAGTTTTAAAAAGGCTTAATATACCTATTTAGTCGAATTTTGAATTTTTAGGTCATATTTTGGGGAAAAAATTTCCTATTTTTGCCTATTTTCGCTAGATAGCTCCCTATTTTCTCCCTATTTGGGTCCTTTTTTGCTCCCTAATAGGTCCCTATTTTGGCTTAGGGAAATTCCCTAAAAGTACCAGCCCTAGTTATCACTAAATCATATATAAAGTATGCCCGGCGATCCGTAGGAAAATTAAAAATTTGGGTTTTTAAAAAATGAAAATTTGGCTTTTTTCTTAGAAAAAATGTTTATTTTGCTTTATATTCTGCGGCTGCTAGAGCAAGATCAATTTAAGTCCATTTTTGCGGTCGAGCGAGAACTTTGAACGAAAAGCAATGTTTCATTTATAATTTTGTTCAAACGAAACCTAGAGAAACGAGCTTGATATCAAAAAATAGCACTATAAATTAGCTACAAAATGAGCATAAGCCCACCTGAATTTGCTCAGTCTAAAAAAAGTTATGGCCAAAACAATTACTCGTATCGGCCATTTGCAGAAAATGCTCGCACGAGTGATTATCTTGGCCATAACTTTTATTAGACTAGGTCAATTCAGATGAGCTTAGGCTCATTTAGTAGCTAATAATTAACTCCAATTTTTCACACCAAGCTCGTTTCTCTAGGTTTGGTTTAAACCGAGTTATAACCCAAACTGTACTTTTCGTTTCAAAGTTCTCGCTCGACCTCAAAAATGGATTTAAATTGATCTTGCTCTAGTGGCCGCAGAATACCTTAGGGGTTTTCGTTCAAAACTCTCCGATTTTGTGGTAAATTTTGCCTTTCTTAGGGGAGCAAAAATTAGTACTGTAAAATACTGTATCAAAACCCAGTATCAGTACACAGTATCGGTAGTCGAGGAATACCAGTACACAGTAGTACTAAAAACACTGGAAAACTACTACTGTACAGTAACCACCATACTGTTTGAACTCTATTTGAAACGTTTTTTTTTGAAAATTTTTAGATTTTTTTAAATTTTTCCCTAAAATGCGGGTATACCCACGGGCACGGGCGGATATACAAAAAAATGTGACGGGTATGAAACGGGTACGGGTATTGGTCCCGCGGGTATAACCGGGTACGGGTCCGAAATTTGTACCCGTGACCAACCCTGGAATTATCATTGCATGAAATTCCCGTAGGCCAAAATGGGACTGCTGGAGAAAATTTGAAAAAATTAAAGTCGCGATCTTAAGAAATTTTATCATCTGGTACTTGATCTTACTCAATTTTCTCAAATTTCTCATCCTTACAATTAGGGGTGTATTTTCAAAACCGAAAAACCGGCGGTTTCGGGGTCCCACTTTTTGGTTAGGCCGGTTTTGGAGCCAAAAAAGCCGGTTTTCGGTTACGGTTCGGTTAACCGACCGTGACCAACCCTAGGAGAGAAGTGGGAAGGACGAAGGAGGGGGGGATACCCAGAAGCAGGAGGAAAAAAATTTGCTTTTTGGTTATTGAAGCTTATAATAAAAGTTTACAATAAGCAATTGAATTTTGTTTAGAATGCGCTAACAATAAGGTTTGTTTTGCTCCCAATCATCGATCTGTTCCTTTGCATTTTTGGAAAGCGGAATGGAATCTCGGGAACAAACTGAAATGGTTAAGCAAGGAGTTCTGAATTGCCCATTCCCGGATGACTCGCAAATCCCAGCAATAATAAATTTATAATTTACTAAATAATTAACATTGTAAGCATTTCACAAATCAAATGGATGATTTAAACATTTGAGAGTTTTGGAAGATAATTTTGAACGGAATTGAGAAGAAAGGAAGTCCAATAGTTCTTTCGTTTAAACTAATCGTCACCATCCGAGACAGAAGAGAGTTCCTGCTCATTCCGGTGCCCTCCGATTCGTTTTTCTGCCTTAAGCATGGGCAAATAATTTGTCCCCCCCCCCCCATTCCACTGTTCTCACCTGCTGCAACTCGGTCCAATTCCGCTTGTGCACACTCTTCTCAACCTCCAGCTCGACAATGCGCAATTTCAGCTGGTCATATCTCCAAAAGAAAAGCCTACTCGATTTGCCTTTCCCTGTGCCCCTTATTCATGGAATTTTTTATCCCTAACTAACCATTCTCCCACTTCCTTGACTCCAGACTCCCTGTAATTTTATAACCCTCTCTTAAGCTTCCTCCTTAAAACAAAGTCCGTCGCTAGCGGAAGGGGCAATTTCCCTCGTAAATCGAAAAATTACATGTTTACTGGGGCTCGGGTAGGCCTATTTTTTCTGGCGATGGCCCTGTTCACTCCACCTACCTTTCCCGTTCTTGCTCTTTGCAAAGCTTGATCAGTTCAATGTTGTTCGATTTTAACACCTTAAAATTGAAAATAAATTTATCTCGTACTAAAGTGAATGTGGACCGGCAACGGTTATGGACTGGACGGACAAACCATTTGCTTATCACACAAAAATGAGCAATTTGAGGGTCAGCCAACCCTCCCCTTCCAACTCCTCTCATCACACCTCTTCTCCATGCCCTCCTCTTTCTCTCCAACTCAAATGGCCAATTTCTTGGTTCTTCTCAAAAAATGATTCGAAGTCACCTTTTTTACGTCGAGCGGACTCTGCTTCTGGTGTTTCTCGACAACATCCATCTGCCCAATCTGCTCCCTTTCCACTGTCCTTTTTGCCATATTTTGCCCTTCGGCCTCTTCCTTACTAAAATTATGCCTTTCCGGCTCTCTGTCTGAATTCCCTGCTCTTTGTTTCTCCAGCATTTCATCAGAAAATGCTTCTTGCTTTACAGGTCGTTTTGGAGATGGTTGCTGTGTTGCCGGCTGTGGTGGTTGCTCATCCTCTGACATCTCCATATCCGAATTCTGGACCGAATTTTCAAGCTAAAAACGAAAAAAAATAAATAAAAAGAAACCTAAACTCTCTTACCGATTCCGGTGGTTTTGGACCATATTCTAGCGCTTCGACCTCCACGGGCGCAATCTCTGATGAGCTGTGATGTGATGCAGTAAGTGCTGCCGCTGTGTTGGTTTTACTTCGTGCAATGATCCGATCTCGGATTCGTTCTTCATCATCATTTCGGTCACTTTTATATGAATGTGAACCAGATTTTGTGGATGAATAGGAACGTGACGAATAGGAAGAATATGAAGAGGAGCGCGAACGCGACGAATAGGAGGAAGAATGTCGATGGCGATCCCTTCGGACATATCCTCTCCCTCGGGAATTTGACTTTGAACTTCGTGAAGAACGAGATCTGGGTGAGCGCGACCTGGAATGAGAGCGAGACCCCTTGGAATACGACGATGAGCGAGAGCTGCTTGTCCTGCGTCTGGCACTGCGACTTCTGTTCCGCGCCTTCCTGTCCCTGTCCTTCTGCACGTCTCGCTCTCCGCTTCGGTCCTTGCCGGATCTTTTCCCGTTTCTGTCTTCCTCGCCCACCATTTTCGTCGTTGTCTTTTTCTTCCCAATGCTCTTCCCTCCATCTTCCTTTTGCTGTCCCATTCCATTCTTCTTTGGCTCTTCAATTGTCTTTTTCTTTGGTGCTGGCACTGGTGGCATAATAACCTTCTTTGCCGATTTCAGCTGAGCTTGAAGGAACTTCTTGCGCTTCTCCTGCTTATCTTCCTCCATTCCATTTAAACCTTCACTTTTCTCTTTCAAAATGTCATTGGATTGGCTTTGACCGACCTGAATTTAAGTTTAAAATTCTGATTAACTGTCTTTCAGATAGTGGTGGCTTTGTGGCTCTATTACCATTTGACCTGGCAAATCAACGTCCTCGGGTCGGACTCTCCGAACACGTTGTAACATTTCCATGTCGGCTGCAAAATAGGCACTCTGCTGTTCCAGATTCAAGGGATGGAACATCTAAAACGCAAAAAGGAAATCCAGAAGACACACAAAATACTTTACGCATAGTAAAGGTTGTTAGCCGATCCCTATTCGAAGTCCAATGTATTTCTGTTGTCTTTTGGTCTAAAAACTCCAGTTAATGGGACAAACAATCCCACCAGTGAATTTTCAGTAATTTTCTGAATGAGATTCCGTTTATGTTCTTCGTAACTTACAGAATTGATCGGATATATCCCCGCAACAGCCGGTGTGCTCACGGCCACTTGCGTCTGTTGCTGCTGTTGATATTGATAAAAACTCCTTGCCTGCTCTTTGTAATATTTCTTCCATTGCTTCCACTCGGCCATCGAAATTGGTGTGGCCCCGTCAGATGCAATGTGAATCAGCGGTTTACCGTCACGATCCTGAGGGATCACCAGGTTCCCATACTCGTCCTTCGGAACAACCGGGGTGCCTAAACACTAATGGGTGAGGATATACTGATACATTTATGAATTGTGTATTGGTCGTGACCTTCCGTTGTGAGTGCAGGTATAGGACAGTGCGATTCATCCAAAGGAAAAATAAAAGTTCCGGACTTGTCTGTTGGGAATATTGGTTGCCCTAAAAAGATTTAAAATGAAGGGAATGACAACAGAGAATAGACCATTTGAATCTGTCGGAACAATGGGTTTGTTGTGATCACTCCGTGGGAAAATGGGTTCTTCAGTATCGTCTAAATAAATAAGCAAATGATAAATGATATTTCGTCCTGTCTGGCCTACCAACTGGAAAAGTTGCAACTTCCTTCTCATGATCCCATGGAAAAATGGGCACTCCTTTGTCGTCGATGGGGAAGAACGGTGACCCTTTTTCATCTTTGGGCAAAATGTAGAGACCCTTTTCATTCTTTGGGAACACCTGGAAAAGGTTTGATCGATGCTTCTAGCTTAAACAGGATGTTGGCCTTTATATTTGCAATTTAAGGACAATTTGATCAAAGTAATTTGGTTTTTGTAATTTAAATTTACTATTCTATATGCTCGACGGTGGCTCTGTCGGGATCAATTGAAATTTTTTGAAAAATTTAAAAAAATTCAAATATGAACAATCACCTTTTAAAGCCAATATGACAACCCTGCTCCTTTGTTTGGCCTACCGGGTTTCCGTGCTGGTCAAATCTGATCCCGAACCTCTCCACATTCCTCAGCACATTTCGTGCCTTGTCTCCCTGGACTTGCTTCATTTTTTCGGCTTGCTTCTCCTGTTCGATTCGCTTCTCCGTCGATGCCATTGGCTCGAATACGCCCTTCTGCTCATTGAGCACATACCAATAACCTGCCGAGTCCAAACAGTACTGATGCCCACCACCACCAGCCGCCTCTTTGTAGTAACGGTAACCATCAGACTCGCACACAAACTCAAGGCCTTGCACAAAAAAAGTTTTTTCATTTCCAGCGGAAGTTGCCTGATTTGAAATTTAAAGCTAAAAGTTAAAATTCAAAACACAACGAACCCCCAAAGCAACAGTGTCAATTTGATCATGATTTTTCTCTGCCATTTAGATCTATTCGCTAATGAAAATTCAATTTTTAAATAATAAATAAATATATGTTTGATATATGTTTGAGTGTTATTGACAACAACATAAAAGATATTTACATAAAGAAAGGTAACAATTGTTTTCTCATCCTCAATTAATACATAAAGCTACAGTGGAGATTAATTCAATGAATAAGAACCATCTGTGTTAATGGCATTCATTCTTCGGGATATCAGCAAATAATCAAGAGCGTGCAAATTTTGAGCACATCTAAAAGGGACAAAACAAATAAATAAATAAATAATAAAACAATATCCCAATACAAACAATTTCATGATCAGATTCTGTTGATTCGCCACCAATTGTTGGATTGCAGTGACAACTGGTCTGTTGTTTTGGTCCAACGATCTCTTCATTTTGTGTGCATTTGCCATCAGTATTTCGCGAATAAGTGTTTGGTAAAAATGAAAGTGTTTCTCATGGGTTCGCCAGCCATCGTTGTTAGATACCAGCCAAGCGAGCAGTCTTTCTGCATAAACAATCTCCGTTCTCTGCACGATTGCCTTGACTGTAAGCTGGGAATTCAAATGATGAATTTCGACCTTTCTTACTTTGCGATATCGGAACTGATTCGACCACTTTCCTCGTCAATTTGGGATTGTTGAGCCGAAGAGCCAATGAAATGGCCTTTGCATGTTCCCCGATGTATGACAGTTGGACAACGGAGGCAGCTGTCACCCCCAACTCCAAATGGAATGGATCGAACCTGTGGAACTTGTTCAACGAATATATCGACACACCCATCGTCGAAAGAACAGCAAAGTCATTGCCTAATTGAAATTGGTATTTACATTTAAAACTTGTCATTTTCTGCTTACCTGTTGGAGAAAACGCTAATTTTGAGATATTAATTTCTTGGTTAATAATTCGCTCCGAAAAATCTGAATGTCTTGTGCCGGGAAGTCGTATCTTCTTTCGAGGATTTCTTTCATCTTCATCGGAATCACTTAGATCAAACAAATTCATATTTCCAAACTCTGTCCTTCTTCGTGAGTTTATCTTACTCTAATTATTTTTTCATTAAAATAAATTTTTATATGATACTAGTTACCTCAATCAAATCCGAATTAAAATTTAATTTAAAGGTGCGTATACGGATTCTATCGGCAACAGAGTACAAGCAAAAAGTGTGGGATTGTCCGCCTGCTAAGATCAGTGTTCCATCGGGTGAAAATGCCATACATGTAAAAGACCTAAATTATTAATTATTTATCACTGTCAATTATCATATTCCTTGGTACTTGTTTCTCTCTGCTGTTGATTTACTGATCTTCTCTGTCTTTTGTCGCTGTGAATCGATGTCCAGCCTAATATCGATAGAGGCAACTTGCTGATTATTCCGGGTATCGAACAAACTGATGGAAGAGTCATAGCAAAGTACAGCCAAAACCATGCCAGCAGGACTGAATTCAAGCTTCAGCAGATGAGTATGTCCCACCAACTTACCAGTGTTTCACATCAAGTCCTTCAGTAAGCAAGTGAATGGTATCCAAGCAAGTTCCCTCGACAATATTCCAAACTTTGACTGTTTTATCGTGGGAAACCGAACAAAGCGAATTTCCGAAAATGGTCAGCCCTGCTATAAGATTAGTGTGCCCACTAAGTGCTTCTACCAATTGCCCAGTTTCCAGTGACTAAAGCGCGGCGTGAAAAAAATATTAACAAGTTTAAACAAACCCAAATATAAATTTCATAAGTATCTTGGCTCGAAGCAAAAATTAAATCACCAGATTGATCAGCGCATAATGAATTGAGCTGAGTTTGCCTTGGTGCAGTCATTGTTTGAAAATTACGATATCTAAAAAATCAAACAAAAAAAAATGCAAAATTGACCACTTCTTACCTTTTCATATCGTGCGCTCTGATGACACCCTCAAGGGATGCAGAAAGAACAGCCTTGCCAGACTGTGTGAAACAAATGTCGGTTATGCCGGATTCATGATCGGAGAATGTGACAACGCAGAAAGAAGTTGAACATTTCCAAATTTTAACCTATATATCCATATATAAAATAGGAAAAAAGCAAAAAAATACTTTTCCATCTTCTGCTCCAGTCGCGATAAGGGATCCATCGGGTGAGTAGGAAGCGCCAGTGACTGACTGGCTATGAGACTGTTGCTTTAAAATGAAGGACTCGCTCTGCCACTCCCAAACAAGTAATTGTGACTTGGTGCCTTGACCACAACCAACCGCCACCCAATTGCCGATATGATTGATAACAATACTGTTGACTTTGAACTCTCCGACTCTAAAAAAATTGAGACATTTCTGAGAGAAAATGTAATTTTACCCAAGATTTTGTAGCAATATTATTCCAGGAAGTTCAAACAAAGAAAAATTCCCATTTGCGTATCCAGCCGCCAGAAGTTTCATTCGCTTATTCAGTGAAATAGCAGTTAACTCTGTGGGTTTCGAAGAAGAAGAAGAATCAGGATGACAATTTAATTCGAATCTTTAAACAAAATTTTTCTAAATTTTGCTTCGCTGGACTATTAGTACCTCTTTTTTCTATCAAATGCAAGGCGCCTCCACTTGACTTCAACGGATTGATTATTCCGTCGTTGCCTTTCCTTTGCAACCAACTCGTCCGCCTTGAGTGTGCTTTCCCAAATGCTACCTTTGCAACTTTTGTCGAAAGTGATCAACTGAAGGCGAAAAATGATGAATTTACGAACTACATTTGCATTGTCAACCCACATCATATTCGTCAAAAAAGAAAGCATCAATTAATGAGGCTCGTTCGGTAAGAACATAAACACCAACATTGGCAAAGTTTGATTTTAACGCAGAAAATACTTTTATAACTCTATTCTCTCCAGTTGCAGCAATTAATCTAAAAAAAATAATGCAAGATTGTGAATCTATTAAAATCCATTAGTACAGTGACGTAGCCAGAAAAAAATTTCAGGTAGGGAATGAGGCGCTGTGGAATTTTTTGAATTTTTTATCAAACTTTCTTAAGGAAATTGAAAAAAAATTTTTGCTTTTGGTGAGCAAATTTTTCGAAAAATTTTTCAAAAAAAATAACAGGGAAGACCCTTTTCATTATTTTG
>LDKF01001710.1:3530-15628 GCA_001026735.1 Rotylenchulus reniformis
GTCCATAGCCCGTAAACATTTCCGCTAATAAGTTGGGGTATTAAAGCTCTACAAACATAAAATTTTTTAAAAAATCCTATGCCTCGACACCTTTAATTCCGACCATTCAGGGAGGCCAAAAATGTGCCACCCATATTTTTCAAAGGGCATTGACGATATTTTTTTCGTTTTGAAAAGTTCAGAAAATGAACCACCGCGAGAGAGAAATAAAGGTGAATTTTTTTATTCTTTAGTTAAGAAATAAATTTTTCATTCAACCGTTTTAAAACTCTATGATGTAGTTTTATCCAAATTTTTATGATTTTTTTTTGTGAATTTTTTCACACTTGTAAGAGACCTAGGGTGAGGGCTTCAGATGAGTAGAAATTTTAGCATCGAGAAATCCCTAAGAAGATTCGGGATATCCGAATTGGTCTGACGAATGAGGGGGCGGAAACTCAGAAGGTGTCAAAAATAGATCGATAGGAGTCAAATCATTAAAAAGGAAATTATAATTAATCACCTACAAATAATGATTCAAAGTAACTGTGGACGGAAAAAAGTTGACAAAAATTATCGACTCAAATCATGGTTATACGACATTCGCGGCTAATGCTATAACACGGTTCAAGCGAAACCTAGAGAAACAAGTATGGGGTGTCATCAAAAAATTGAACAAAAAATTAGCTACAAAATGAGCCTAAACACGCTCGAATTCGGCCAGTGTGAAAAAAAGTAATAGCCAATATAATTAATTTGGCCAAATATTGTGTATTTTGGCCATTCTTTTTTTAGGAATGAATCAATTTGAATGAGAGCGACTCATTTGGTAGCTAAGTTTTTGCTGAATTTTTTGACACCAAAAATTCATTTTTCTAAATTTCATTTGATGAGTTATAAAAAATGGACTGCAAATATCGGGGCCGCAAATATCGGCATATCGAAATCAGAAATGACATAAACCGCATAAACACACTCACCATAGTTCAATTAGATATGAATTTTCATTCAATTTTTATTCGTCATGCTGTCGAAAATTTCATATTTTCTTGCTGAATTAATGAATTTTGATTTCTCTGAGTTATTCCGTCTTCATCCACATCATTTCCGATCAATTTTGCTTCAATGGCACGCCCACACGTAGCCCTTGCCGCAACAGTTGCTGGCGGCGTAGCCCGGCTTCTTCTTGCACTTGCACTTTTTCACCAGCGCTTCCGACTTGCACGCCTGCTTGGCCACCCATTCCGGATCGATGGGCCAAATTCCTGTGGATTTTGTTGGGAAAAATTGGCACTACTTTAAAGAAGGTACCTTTTGAAAACCCACTAAAAGGGTCCCCCCTTTTCGGCAAAAAAAAGAAAAAAATTTTTTTTGTTTTATCCAATTCTTTTGCTTGAAAAGTAGTTAAAAAGTGAAAAAATGAAAAAAAAATTTGAATTTTGTTTTCAAATGAATAGAGTCTCCACCCCCTGTTAAATTTGTGGGTTTTCAAAAGGTACCTTCTTTAAAGTAGCGCCGAAAAATTTTCTAAGAAACTTGGATTAAAGCCCTAAAAAATACCTTTAACTCATTTTTTGGACCACTTCTGGATATATAAGGGTTTTTTGAAAGTGAGCATGTCAAATAATTAAAATAAGCACTTTGCTAGGTCAAAATAAATTTTGGTAAGCATTATTAGGAAAATTCACTTATGAAATATAAACGATCCCAAGCAAATTTTGAGAATATATGTTTTTTAATTGGATCACTTTTTGATAAAATGGGGAAATTAGGCTTTTTGAGATTTTTATGGATAAGATGCCTCTTAAAAAAAGCACTTTGAATTTTAAAAGTTGTGACCCTCCAAAAGCAATGCCTTCAAAAATGACTTGCAAAACATAAAAATCATAAATTTAGCGGAATCAAGTTCCAAAAAAATTACTCAATTCAGAAAAATTATTAATCAAGATAATACAAAAAAAATCACCTTTGGCATCCGCATGACCATGATACTCGGCGATCAAGCATAGTACGAGACAGAGGACCGATACGGTAGTGAAAGTCAATTTCATTGTTGGATACCGGTGGTAAATGTGAATAGTCTAAGAAAAAAAAATTATTTTGGGGTTGTCAAAAATTTTATCGGCAAAATTTACATAATTTGATACAATAAATTTGGCCTTTTGCATGAATTCGGTATCCGATAAATTAATAAGATGGCATAATGTTACGATTAGCGTTTCCAAAAAAAGCGCCAATGCTTACCACAATAGTCCTGGAGCAAGGACAAAATTATGCAGAAAAATATCCGATTTTTTGATAAAAATGTTTTCGTATTAAAAATTCTCGAAAAATCCAGTTTTCTACCAATTTTTTGAACTTAACGGAAATTGGATTTTTTCAAAAATTTTAGAGTTTTCATAGAAACTTTGAAGAATTTTTTATTGGAAGTTTGGCATCGGTTGAAAAAAATTTCGGAAACTATTGACCATCTTTAGTGGACCCTTTAGTTCTGCTCCTTTATATCCCACTTAACTTTCATTTAGAAAGATGACTAATAAACTAGTCTAACTAATGTAAATTGAAATGATTTTCTATCATTTTTTTCGGGTGGTCAATTTAGCGAATTTTAGCGAAATTTCTTTAGAAATGAAATGAATCATTTGTATGGAAAAACTTTTAGAATTGAAATTATTTTTTCAAAGCATAATATTATGAATAATCCATCATATACCTATTTCAGAAAATGGGAAAATGATAACAAATTTTTTGGGATTTTCAACTTTTTGGCCAATAAACATCCAAAATGAATCTGAAAAATAAAAAAAAATTTTTTTTGGATAAATGGATGATTCTGAACGAACAAACACACCTTTTAGGACCCATTTTTATAGACGAATTTCTCCAAAAAGTTTTGAAAGTTTGCAGTCAACACATTAGTAATATCAGGGAATTTTGAGGACAAACACAAATTTGTGCTGTATTACTAATCACAAACATCATTCTCGACCCTTGTCTCCACACTCGGACCATTTGCACATGACTGGGTCATTAAAGAAAAGAGAGCAAAACTTAAATATGACGAAATGACAAAAGGGCGAAACGGCTAAAAGGGTGACTAACATAAATGGCAAAAATAAAAAATAAAATATAATGCCTTTTAGAGTGCTGGGTCATTAAAAAAGAGGCTGCCAATCTGGACGTTAAAAAAGTGGTCAACAGTTGGGTCTTTATTTAGTCCCTCTATTTTTAATTTATTTGCCAAATAAAAGATTGGGTGCCAAGTACCTGATCAAATAATAAAATAAATTAATAAAGCTTTTCCACTTCGAAATATCGCGAATCAAGCTTCGGAACCCTTTTTTAGGAGTTTCCGCGTTAAAAATTAAGGGATCCCTCTCTAAGAGTTTTTCGTAAAAAATACCTTCGAGTGGTCAATTTGGCCAAAACCCTTCATAGAATAGGGATACAAGTGAACATAAAGGCATAATTTTGACGAAATGTTAGAGAGCCTTTTAATAATTTATAACATAAAGGCATCCTCAAGGTCATTTTTGTTTTTTCATTCATCGCAAAAAAAAACCATAAAACATTTTTTAGGTATGATTTTTATTTTTATAAAATCGCATTTGATATGTCAAAAAAAATTTTTGAAATTCATTTTCTCCCCTTAAGAAGACTATTATGGAAGACTATTTGATGATGACAACAAATGATGGGGATTACGCTTCCGCATGGTTCAATAGGTACGTGTTTGGAAGACTATTAATTTTTTACTCGATTTCTTATCATTGAGCTTTTGAAAAAAAAATTAGGGTAGCACGAACCGGAACTATTTGCGAAAATCAGAACCGGAATCAGCTTTTTGACCGGAACCGAAAAAGATCGGACCAGCTTTTTTCAGTTTTTGTCTAGTAATTTAACAACATCTAGTAACTAGTAATTTTGATGGGTTTATAGAAACAATTTCATAATCAAAATATAAAATGAAAAAATGAGGAAATAATTTATTCTGAGAAATAAATTATAATTTAATATTTGAAATAATCAAATATATTTTTTCATAAGCAAAATATAAAATGAAAAAAATGGGGAAATAATTTATTCTGAGAAATAAATTATAATTTAAATTGAGAAATAAATTAATAAATATTATTTTTGGAAAAAATTTTGCAGAAAATAACTTTTTTAAATCCATCAATGGCCAACAGGAAGGCGGTAAGCATGACATGATTTCTCATCACTACAACTCAGTTCACGACCATCTGACAAAATGCACACACATTGGCCAGCCACAGCCTTCTGGTAAAAAAAATGGGTTGGGATCGATAGATCCTGGCCTGCGGCACGGTTTCCTTAATAAAACATTTTTAATTGAATTATTTCCATTTATTATATATTAATAAAATCATTTAAAATTCTAATCAAATGTTATCATGGGTTATTTTAAATGAAATTTTCATTAGGTAATTATCCATTTTAAGCTGTTAATTGTGATTTATGAGATTTTTATTAATCATTTTTATCGTATTTTATCTTATTTAATTAAGGTCATATTTGCTCTTGAATGGCTTTTGATTATTATTGCATACTTATTAAAAAAACAAATGACAAATTTTTTGAATTTTTTATGAAAAATAAATTATCAATTTTTTTAAATTATTATGAAACCAGTTCAAGTTTTTCTTTTTTTAATTAATTTCAGACCTTGCTCGATTGGTAAAATGAGATGTTTCCCCTCATTTTGGCTTTTCGTCCCAATATTGTCAATTTGAAGTGTGGAAAATTGAAAACGAAGTCCGAAACAATTGTATTCGAGTTGAAAAAATTCCAGACGTTGAAATGGTGCAACTGTGACTTTTCGGACTTCCTCCGTAGTTTTTTCCAGCTTGAAATTGAATAAATGTCGCAATGCCATGCCGAAGTTAGGGCTCCATTCGTAGGCTAACTTGGTCTAGAAGGAAAATAATGATAATGAATATTTTTTAACATTTAATGTATTTAAATCTCCTTTGAAAATTAGTCAAAACTACCAAGGTAAAAACACGCGAATTTGTGCTCTAATTTGCTAATCTGTTGCAAAATTTTTCAAACTTTAAAATTTAGATTTTACGAGGCAGATCATTCCCCCCGGCCCTCCCCCCCCCCTGCGGCAGAAAAATGATTTTAACTTTTTTCAAGTAAAACCTAGAGAAGTGAGTTTGGTGTCAAAAGGTAGCTCTAAATTTCTGCTACAAAATTCCAAAAACTACCATCCGATTTGGCTAAGTCAAAAAAATTATGGCCAGATCTTTGGCCAAAACCATGATTTTATAGCTCAACTTGGCCACAACTTTTTTTTGATTTGGCAAAATCGGATGGTAGTTTTGGAAGTTTATAGCAGACATTTAGAACTAACTTTTGACATCAAACTCATTTCTCTAAGCTTACCTGAAAAGATATAATCATTTTTCTGTCACGGGGGAAAACAACCGAGGGGGGGGGGGGGAGGGATGACGGGCCAGGAAAATTCGTCAGCGGAAATTCCGTCAGTGAGAAAATTCGTCAGTGGGAAAATTCGTCAGTGGAAATTTTTTGATTTCAATTTCAAGAAAAACGATGAATGATCCATGAATGACTACACCATCTCAGTTTTAAAATTTTAGACCTTTTATCATGAAAATTGGTTCTTTTTTTTTTTGCTTTGACAAGTTTTAAGAAGAAATTTCTGTATTTTGGGGAAATTTTGAGATTTTGGACCCATTTTTGTTAGAAAATTGGTTTCCGGAAGTCCGATCTAACTCTGGGTCCGAATTTTGGCAACACCCCCGAACTGGATCCAGGACCCGGAGGAAAAGTCCGGGTCCTGGAAAGTCCGGGATCGTTCCAAAAAAGGCCGGACCCGTATCCGGGAAAAGTCTGGGCCGGGTTCGAGCTCTATATTTTTGCATTAATTTTATTATAAGTAGGTTCGAGATCAACCTAGGTCACTCACTGACGAAATTTCTCACTGACGGATTTTCCCGCTGACGAATTTTCATGGCGCCGTGCACTCTATATTTTTACATTTTTCAAAAATTCAAATTTTTCATAAATTTTAATTTTTTGAAATAAATCCGAATACCATAAAATTTAACATTATTTTGCATTTTTTGGTTTGTAATAATTTGGTAAAGTTGTTTAAAAAATAATATTACTCACTAAATTTCCACTTTTTAACATCTTAAGCATCTGCACTATATCTCAGCTCCGGTCTGGTAAGACTAGCATAATTTTATTATTCCATAAGGGAATTATTTTTTAAAGCGACCTAGGGTGCTAGGATGTTAAAAAAATCGCCAATGGGGGCTTTAAAAAAATCGCCAATGTGGCCAGTCTGGCCGAAAACTTTTTTGTTAGACCAGTTAGACCAAATGTGTATAAAAAGAAAAGTTGTGCAGAATTTTATGCTCTACCTGCTGGTATTTTTATTTTTTCTAAATTCGATCAAAAAGTTCGAAATTTACCAGAAATACCAAAAAATAGGATTTTAAGGGGATATTTTGGACCTTTTGGCCGAATTTCGAAAAATAAAAAAACTAACAGATGGAGAATAAAATTTTGCACAATTTTGCTTTTTATACTTTTTGTCTAACTGGTCTAACAAAAAGTTTTTGGCCAGACTGGCCACATTGGCGATTTTTTTAACGCCCACATTGGAGAATTTTTTTAAGGTCCTAGCACCGCGACCTAGCTCTACATGTTATGTAGACCTTTCCTTAAGTATGACAAAATATTTTTTTATTTTTCAAATGTTGAGATTTATTTTTTCACTACTATTTCTATGTTTAGACATGATTAATAAAGCCACGATTCATAAAGATAGTAATCGCAAAATGGTGCATTAAATTTCCACTTACATTTATCACTTGGTTCAAAATCTTTGCATTAAATCCAGCTGAACTTTCTCTGCCAATTGAAAATTTGCTTGTTTCCCCCCATGATTCCGTGAGTTCGGTGCCTGTTTCAATGGAAGTTGTAGATTTGGTTGTTTGAGTGCATTCCAGTGGAGTGGAGTTTTCCCAATTGTTGCAACTGTGTCCGTTAGAGCGAAACGTTAGGAAACACCGAATCAAATTGCTGTGATCGCCCTATAATAAAATGTAATCATTTATATAATCTTATTAGGTGATATGAATCGTAATTTCTCATTTTTTTGAATTAATCCTTCTATAAGAAAACTGTTAGTGACATCTAAACTTATAAAAATTTGTCGGCGGCCTATACCTCTGCAGTTTTATAATGAAATTTTACAGCGGGGCAGGCGCGTATTTAGGGGAGGGGGGCACCGGGTACCCGTGCCTCCCCNCCCCCCCCCCCCCCCCAAGAAGGGGAAAATATAAGGGCGTATCTCCCCCCAATCCAAGAGGAGGTGAAAAAATGAAATTTTTCTTAAGAAAAGAGTCATAATTTTCAAAAATTTCAAAAAAAGTAATCCCAGACGTGGGTTCGAATCCCACCGCCGTGCAGACATATACTCAAGCCTGTGGGGAGCACATCCCTTCACAAATCCATTAGCCTAGCGGTGATGCGAAGCAAATGGTGAAAATCGGACTAATTCTCGATCATCACCACCACCTTCAAGAACGTTCAACAATCTTGGTTGTTAGCCCGGACCGACTGGCAACCCCAGAAATGGAGGAATACCGCCAACAGGGTGCAGTGTATAGCTTGAAAAAAGCCCCTTTCGGGCCACCGCGCACCAGGGCTGTTGAAATTTTTTTTAAAAAATACGATAACGATATACGATATACGATAGAAATAAAAACACGATAAGATTAAAAATACGATATACGATAATGGCAAAAAACACGATATTTCACGATACGATACGATATTTTCAAACTTTTTTTCAAAAGCTAAACAATTATTTAAAATCAAAATTGTAAGATTTGACATTGTGGTGCAAAAATATGTAAGAGTTTTTCGACATTTTCTGCCAATCTCAATAAGCTCTTTCTTAAACCACCAATATCAAACCAGCAGATGAAAAAAGCCATTCACAAAAGCTGAGAGATGTCGTAGAAAAATTTGCAAATTTGGACCCTTTTGCTACATAAGAAATTTTCAATCTATGATGAAGCTTTTATTAAGCAAATTTCACTTTTTCTTTGGAAAAATTAATGAATTTCTTGAGGTACTTGGTCATTTTCTAGGAAAAAAAAGATTATTCAAAATATTGATCCTAGATTTTGTTAGACTGGTACTGGGTACTGGCCAACGCTGGAGAAAATTTTGAAAATTTGGGCCAATTCAGGGTGGCGATCTCCAAACCACCAAAATGTGGCATTTGCTCATTTTCAGCCCAAAAAATGTGGCAAAAATGTGGCATTTTTTATCAAACATGTGGCAAAAAATGTGGCATATTTATATTTTGACAAAAATAATACAAAATCATTTTAAAAAAAGTTTATTTCGCATATTTCTCACAACTTTTCACTTTGTCAAGCAATTTTTGGTTGGAAATAAAGAGATTGTTTAAGCAAAATCTTTGGCGGTGATGTATACTGTACAGTTCACTTTCACTTAGAGGATGGCGGCGGTCCCGATAGAGGCCGCCGGAGAAAATTTTGAGAATTTTTGGCCACTTTCTTAGAAAATTTACCGTTTTTTTGAAGCCCAATTTTTATAAAGAAACTTTATATAGTAGTATAGGGTGAGGGTGAGAGCGGTCCCGATAGGGGCCGCCGGAGAAAATTTTGATAAATCAGGCTCTTTTTCTTAAGGAAATTGATCATTTTTAATCGAAATTCCAAATATCAAAAATGTGGCAAAAGGTGGCAAAAGTCAAAAATGTGAAAAAAATGTGGCAAAGGCCACATAAATGTGGCTATATCGCCACCTTGGGCCAATTCCTTTAAGAAAATTGGACAATTTTTCAGAAATTTCACTGTATTAGAGGGTACCGGCTATCCCGATAGGGGCCGCCGGAGAAAATTTTGAAAAATCGGACTCAGCTTATTTAAAAATTGGTCTATTTTTCACGATTTTTTTTAGTAAAAATGCCATTCTTAGGGGTGCATTTTTGGGTCGTCGACCTCCATCCTTATTTTGCACGATATAAGCCAAATATCGTGCATTTTGTATCGTGCATTTTGCACGATATAAGCCAAAAATACGATAACGATATACGATATACGATAGGACCCAAAAACACGATATTTCACGATACGATACGATACAATACGATACGATATACAGCCCTGCCGCGCACCCCCTTATACAGTGAAATTTCATCAAAAAAAATTGGAAAAATTGATTAATTTTCTGATAAAGAAGAGCTTTAAGTTCAAATAAATTTCTCTGCGGTCCCTATCGGTGCCACAGGCACCATTCTTTAATAGTTTTCTCAAATATAAATCGAAAATGAGTGTGTCCCCCCCCCCCCCAGACCAAATCCTAGATATGCCCCTGCAGCGGGGGAGGGGTGAAATTTTTTTAAAAAGCTATTTTTGAGACTAATGGAAGAATCAATTGACCTTAAACAGAATTGCAAATCAATCTATAGTATTTCTAAACATATTTCCACTACTATAATTCCCCCATTCCCTGATTTAATTGACTAATTTCACTGATAAATATTTAACATTTATAAATAAATTTTACTTACAAAACGGAGAAAAAAATAGCTTTTTTGAGGCAGCAGACTGAATGTGTTCTTTCCGAGAATTTTCACTTCGTCGGCGACCAGTCCAAATGTCGTTTGGATTTTTAGCCAATCAGTTGGAATGACTATGGTTTCCTAAAAATTAAAGAATGTTAAAATTGGTCATCCCCTTTAGACCAAAAAATTTAAAATAAAAAATAAGATTAAAAAATCGTTAATTGTAGCGGGGTTAAATAATATTCTGGTGAATTATTGATGAATATATTATATATTAAACAAGTCATAAAATGAAAATAGCCGCTCGTGAGAAACGCTTTGAATAAGGGATTTTCTGCAGCGAATTCCTTATTGTATTCCGCTACAGTAAAAGTAAGGCACAGAGAAAAAGAAAATCAGGCAAGAATATATTTTAGTGCAACATGGATGAGCGTCATAAAATCGCGGAGCTCAAAAAAAAATTTGCGATTCTCAGGATTATTTACGCTGATTATACATTGAATAAGCAAAACTGACAAGGAAAACTCACCTTCTGGTGAAATGCCTTATATGAAATTCCAGAATTTAATAAATATTGCTAGTTATATGGATGCTAAAATACTAGATGCTGACAGTGAGAAAACCAAAAATTTCGGAAATAAATCATATAAAAATTCATTCAATACAGAGTTAAATACAAAGAAATTCATTAAAAATTTAAACCAAATTAAACAAACAAATTCATAGTATCAAAAATAATCCTTAAACTATAAGCCGGAGCTAGTTGTCGAAAGAAATCGCATATATAAAAATAAGAAATAGAAATAATGAGTATATTTTAATTATTCCCTTTTTTCGACTTTTTTTTGCTGCTTTGCTGCCAGTGTTGGGAAAATGAGAATTTTTGGCTCCGATTCCGGGTTTTCCGAATTTTCGATTCCGGCTCCGGGTCTCAAAATTTTCGGCTCCTTCTCCGTAAGGAAAAAGCTCCGGCTCCGGGCTTACAAAAAAATTTGGCTCAGGGCTCCTCCGCTCCGATTCCAGCTCCGGCCTTTCCGAAATTTTCGGCTCCGCTCCGGAGGCGGAGCCATAGCTTTTCCCAACACTGCTCTATGTATATACAGCCAAGTTATCAAAAATCCATGATATATATTTTAAAATAATAGCTATAATAGAAATATAAAATATACTTTTCCAAGTGATGAACGATGAATCTGTTGGTTAGTTGCCAAATCAAAAAAGTGCTCCGCTCGTGACGAGATGCGAAAGCGGTTAAAGATGATCCGCCAGCATTGTAAGGTTAGGGAATTCGTCGATGAATCGGTTGTCAAATTGAACCCGTTGTGGCTGGAATCTGCGTCTAGATGCCTGTGTAATAATAAACTGTTAATCATAAAAGAGCTCGGATTTTTAGTTGCTAAACCCCTAAAATTGTTAACTTGTTTTAGTTTTTTATCATAAATAGTTGCTAAAAGCTAAAAAGGGCCAAAATACTTTTTTGGCCCTTTTTTAGCTTTTAGCAATTTTTATCCCATTTTTATTGCATTTTTATGAAGCCAAAGTTTTTTTGCCTAAAAAAGCCCAAAATAGTTTTTATAGTTTTTAAAAAACATTTTAAAATGCTTCAAACTAGGGTGGCGGAATTCCCCGCGGGGACGGGTCACCGCGGGGACGGGGACTGGCAACCCTCGCGGAAAAAAAACGGGACAGATTTTCGCGGGACGGGGACAGATTTTCGCGGGGACAAGAAATCCCCGCGGGGACAACAAGAAATCCCCGCGGGGACAAGAAATTTTTCTAAGTCTTTTAAATAATGAAATTTTTTTCGCTAAAAAATTTTCTTCTTACTAAAATTCAATTTAAATTAATTAAAAATATTTTTTATTATAAGAAATAATTTTAAAAATCATTTTTTCACATTTATTAGAGGTGTACGATAAAAGAAATAATCCTCAGTCTGACCTTTATAGTCAGTCGGTCACCAAGAAAATTATATTTAAATAATTTAAACTTAAGGATTAATAAATGTTTCCAAGGTCAGAGGTGTCCAAAAATACATGAAGGAAAAAGATTTGATTTTTTAATAAATAAAATTATTTTTAATAAAATTTTTGTGATTTTTTGAAGATTAGGACCCTCCAAATGAGTATTTTTTTCATGAATAAAAAAATAAACCAGATTGGGGGGAGCCGACGGCCCCGATAGGGGCCGCCGGAGAAAAATTTTTCACTTTTAACACATTTCTTAAGGAAAATTGACGATTTTTTGGTCAATTGTAGCCTTTTCTTCCTTAATTTCCTCCCTGAATCCTAAAATTTTTGTTCAATATTTCCCGATTTTCCCATTCTTAGGGGTGTATTTTGTCCCCGTGTCCCCGCGGGGACAAGGCCGCGGGGACGGGGACTGGCGACCATGGCGGGGACGGGGACGGGGACGGGGTCCCCGCGGGGACCCCGCGGGGAGCGGGGACCCCGTCGCCACCCTACTTCAAACCCATCTAAAAACATATTTTTCGTGCATATTTTGCAAAATAAATGAA
>LDKF01001711.1:6683-16973 GCA_001026735.1 Rotylenchulus reniformis
AATATCAATAATTTGACAAAAAATTTCACTCAATGGCACCGTAGTTTTTCTAATACTTAGTATAGGGCTTTATATTTTTCAACTCCTTCATAGGGGGGCTGCTTTATATTAAAAGGGTGATATTTTTAATATAAGCTGTAATATGATGGAATAATTTTTTATAAGCATTATTTTTAATGTAATATTTAAAAATTTAAACACAATATTCCATTTTTGTCATTCCAATATCAAATTTTATTTTTATCTACTGTTGGTTTTCAAACATTATCTTAATTTTCGAACCAAAATTTTTCCCATATAATAAATCTTTGTTGAAAAAATACACTTTGCGGAATGCAAGGCACCTTCATACACTAGAAGTACTCCTCATTTTTTACTAAATTTCCTTCTGTATTCTTAGCACTTTAAACTTCCATTTCATGTTCATTATTTTTTCATTTTTATAATTCTTTCTAATGATATCAAACTCTTTTAGATGTTCATTTAAATTAAAAAATAATTTTAATTGATTAAAAAACATTAATTATTCAAAAAATCTAGCAGATAACCTCCGTCAAAGGGTGGGTGCCCTTTATTAGAGGATGGTCTTATAATAGGGGGAGGCTCTATATTAGAGAATTTACGGTGTATTGTTATGATGCCATTAAAAATCTTTCCTAGAATTATAATATTTATTTTTTTTAATTTCGGGATGGAGTAGTTAGTCAAAAAATTTTTAAAAAATCAAAAAAAATATTATTTTAGTTTCACTATCCATGTAATCCTTCTGGCGAACTCAAATACCTAGTTGAAATTTGTTCGATTTATAATGCAACATTTTTCTAGCAAATTCTACTAATCTGTCCGTGAATCTTTTTTGTTATGGAAATAAAATGTTTTATTTTTAAAAAAATAACATCGTAAAAGATATATAATTGTTCTGCTAAATTCGAATTATAAAAGATTTTGTAACAATTTTTCCGTTTTTTTCAAAATTTGTTGATCTGTCCGTGTTTTTCATCACCACCGTTCTGATGAGCGTAGTTTATGCATTGATGGACTACTTTTTGCTGAACGGTTTGAATTTTGCTTTCGCGCATCAACTCCGCCTGCTGGGTTTTTCAATTTCTGGCCTGAAAAAATCGAATTTCGGAAAAATCAACGAACAATACCCTAAAAAGGATCGTAAAGAAATTTGAAATATTTTTATTTGCACGGAAATTTCGACATTTTAAAGCCAGAAAGGTAATAATTTCATAAAAATTTATGCATGCATAAATATTATGTTATTTTTAGATTTATGCGGATTTTTTTGAAAATCGAGTTGATTTGTACGGAAAATTCTACTCCAAGATTAGGTTATAAATTTCAGAAAAAATAAAGGAAGTTTACAAATTTCTTTCAAAGATTTTTTGCAATTTTTTTTTTAGCAAACCTTTGTTTTCCGGGCTCCTCTGGCGCAGCAACTCATTCTCGCCATGCGCGAATCTGCATTTGGCACCCTCGTTGCACGGGTGCTAATGTGGAAAAAGGATGCAAAATCTCAATTTCAACTAGGTATTTCCAAACCAAAGTTTTTGAAGTTTTAGTTTTTTTCCGGATTTTCGAGAAATTGCTCGAAATACACAAGTTAGAAGAAAAATTAAGAACAATTTTCTGCAAAATTTTTTAGGCTAATCATGATGATAAAAAATAGATTTTGTTGGCCAAAAAGGCCAAAAGATGGTTTTCGCACGGTGCTAAGTATGTCGTTTCGGCCAAAGTGCCAAAATGAATTACCTACTTGTCCTTAAAATTTTTTTGTTAGCAATGTCAGACAAAAAGTATAAAGGGCAAAATTCAGAATTTATGCTGTTTTATGCTGTTCAAAATTGTTCAGAATTTTATGCCGTTTCAACTTTCAAGCGGTCATTTTATTTTTTCGAATTTCCTTAAAAAGTTCGATTTTTGTCGAAATTTTCAAAAATTCGGATTTTTTTCGCAAAAATCGTGACTTTTTTGCGAAAATTTGAAAAAATAAAAAGACCTTTCGAATCCGCATAAAATTCTGAACAATTTTGCTTTTTATATTTTTTGTCTAACAAAAAATTTTAGGCCAATCCTTTGCATTTGGCACTTTTGGCCGAAATGTCTCATTCAGCAGTTTTCGCACAATATGACCGGTCTTTTACCTCTTCATTGTCCCAATTATTGCACAGCCGTGTTTTGTACAATCCGTAGTCACGCCTTAGTTCCTGTATACCGTGCGCAAATTTGCAATTTGCACCATAAAGGCACGGGTTCTAGTGTAGAAAAATTGTAAAATAATTAATTAATAAATTAATAATTAAATGCAAGAAATTTTTAATTTTGCTTCCTAATTATTGTGCCTAAATAAATTGTCGCTCTTAAAATACCATATTCATATAGTGAAAATCCATTTAAACGAGGATAACATATTCTTTGCCTGTCTAAAAAATAAAATGACACATTTTAAGAATGAAGAAACCGATTTATTTACAACAAAAATTCTGCTGTAAATTACGCCCAATAATTTTTTTAAGACGAAAAAATCAACATTTAGTTGACCAAAAATGTTGATATTCGTCAATGCCGAAATATTCAGGATTTTTTGGGTAAGAATAACTCATTTCTCGTTTTTTTCCGACCACCTTCTACCTGTTTGTTGTCCCAAAATTCACATATCTGTGTCTTATGGGCCGGTGGTGCTGGTTTTTTGACCAATTCCTTCTCGCCATGCGCGAAACTGCACACCTTGCCATAGCTGCAGGGCGTGCTTGACTTGCCCTCCTTCCAATCCTTCCATTTCGAACAAATTTGTGTCTTTTTGGAACCCTCTGGAATTTCCTGGAAATCCAAAACAATTAAGCGAAAATTGATTCTCGATTTAGTTAATACCAACAATTCATTGAAATTGATCTTGTAATTGGATAAAACCGCTAGAAGACCAATTTACTTTTGTAAAATCATCCTAAAACAACTTCCCCTGGAAAATTTTTGACGCTTTATCGTATCCAATTGACGTAATGCGCATCTTACGTCACTTTTTGACGCTGATGTCCAAAAATTGTTCTTGTAATTTTTCGCAAGGGTAATTTTGACGCTGAATCCTATTCTGATGTCCATTTTGAATTTTATAATGCGGCATCATGGCTATTCATTTGCGGGTTCCATGCACACATATGTACAATATGTGCATAGCCTGGATGCCGCATTAGCATATTTCTATGCTTTACCCAAGTGAACATCATTAATTTACATTTTTTCTCAATATTTTTATGCAGAAATTGAAACCCAAATTTGGAACTATACAAATTCAAGTATTTGGTGTGTATTTTCTATGAAATTTGATAGAAAATAATAAAATTTCTATAAATAAACCTTTTTGACTTTTTCAGAGACTGGCTTGAAACTTGGATTCGAACTTGTAGAAGGCACTGGAACAATTGGTGGTTTCGCTCGTTCAAATTCCTTAGGACTTTGTAATACCTTTAAAGGAGGAGAAATAATTTATTCTAATTTCTAATTTCTAAATTTTTGAAAAGTTTAAATTGGATGAATTTATAAAATCAACTTACTCAAAGATCCATTTTAAGTGTATCAAAAATAATACCTACCGCCGTTAGATACGGTGATGGGCCTGATCGAATCGGCACCGGATTTGATCGAGGAGGGGGAGGAGGTGGGACCAAAGCTGATTTGTAGGAAGTCTGCTGATCGGCCGCAATAACAGGCGGTTCCTGATCAGATCGATCCAGTTCCTGATCAGAGTGATACAGTGTTGAATGCGAGGCCCCCGGAGAATTTGATGAGTTGGACTTCGCAGTCATTGGTGATGTCAATGGGCTACTGGAAATTGCGTTATTGAAAAGCATGAAATAGCAAAAAAATTGTAAATAACAAAAAATTGAAATTATGTCGAAAGAATAACAGGATTTATTTAATAAAAAAACACTTAAAATTGTATTTGCTTCTAACTCCCTGAATTTTATGGTCACAACATTGCTTTTGCTCAAAAACGACAACATTATCTTGCTGTTGATAATTTGATGATTTTATATTATGCATGTGTTAATATAATCATGGGTATTTAATAAATAGATTAAAAAAATGATATTTTTGTGTAAATCTCACTATAAATTTAAAAAAATTATTATTTTTTGAAGAAAATTTGCCTGGATTAAGCTCCTAAATTCCATCATTTTTCAGGAACAAAAGTCGTTAAAAAGATGACACTTTTGTGAAGTTGCGATGACGAATTTTTCTGACCTGCTGCTGGGTCTGCCGAAAGGTGCCAATATCATCGGCAGATCGAATGGGTTCCTAATTCGCTTGTCCATTTCATCTTTATTGCTAATGTTGTTGTTATCACTTTTTGTTGTTTTTGTGTTTATGTTATTGTAAATTAACAACTGCTGGTTGTAGGTGTTTGTGTCGCTCCACAACAAGTTGTTGGCATCGTTCGAAAACATACTGTAATCGACATCCAAGTTGTTCGGCAACATATTGTTTTGGTTTTGTTGTTCATTGTTCTGCGAAAAATTATCCTGTTGTAAGGTGTTTCTATGGCCTTGCAACATGTTTCTATCATTGTTTTTGTTGCCAAAGTTAGGCAACAATTTGTTGTGATCATTTGTAGGTTTCTTGTCATTAACAGCGGAGATTTTTGTCAAGTGAAAAAGTGTCAGAAACATTGGCAGAAAAATCATTTTAAATATTTAGGCAAATTCTAAAAAGTCTATGAAAAATAATTTAAAATAAAATGTGAAAATTATATATATTACAATTGCATCATTAGCCTAAAAATCAATTTATTGAGAAGGGCATTTTGTAGTTTGGCAATTTGATGTATTCAATAATAAAAAATATATATACCTATTCGATTCTATATACCTTTGGAAATCATAATGAATTTGAATAACGATATATATGATAAAAAAAATTAGCAATTATGATTTTATTTTTCAGCCCTTATAATGGATTACAAAAAATAGATAAATCAAAAACTGAAGTGTAAAAAAAATTAATGAGAAATTAGATTTTTGGAATACTAGCTAAAAGAGATATTATATGTAGATGAAGGCCAGGACGTCAAAAAAGAAAAAAAATCTTAAACTTTCTTGCTATCCTATTGCAGAAAATTTAATAATATGACTCTTTAGTTTTTTTTGAATTTTCGAAGGGTTTTAAGAAAAATGTCAACAATTTTCAAACTAATTCAAAAAACTAAAAAGGCTAAAAAAGATAAAACATAAAATTCTGCATATTCTAAAAGCTTTAAAAAAATTTCAGATGCTTAAAATGAAGCATGAAGTCGATTTTTTTTATTATAAATGGACTAAAGATGAAATGAGAATGTTGGAAAAATTTCTTTAAAAAGCACAAAATTCAATATTGCTGACATTTTAGGCACAGTTTCTCTGGGACTATGATTTGGTGTTATTTTATGCTTTTTATTGAATTGAAGATATATCCAATATATCCCTCTAATATTGTGACCTTGGGTGTATAGAAAAAATGAATATTTATAATAATAATGGCCATAATATAATAATCAGAATATATAGAACAGAAAAAATATTGATCATTTTCGATTGACGTTTCAGAATGGCGATTGCTGTAATCGTTCGTATCTGGATTTGGTAAAAATCCAAAAAAAATCCATAATCCATCTAATAAAAATTCCCTAATTATTTTAAGAGATTAAAATCAATGGAAAAAATTTATTCGTTACATATAACGAGTTTTATTGTAAAATGTTTTTAATATAGAATATGACAAATCCAAAATTTAATTAAGTATATAGATGATGTTATCGGTTTTAAGACATTAAAAAGGGCACCAATAAGAGCATACCTTTCAGAACTTTTTTAGAACTTTGTTAGACCAAAATTATAAAAAGCAAATTTGTAAGAATTTTATTCTTTTGGTCTTTTCAGTTATCCAATCTTTCATGAAAAATCGAAATTAAAAAAAAACAATTTTAGTATTTTCAAAAAATTTCATGTCTTCCAGAAAAATCGTAAAAACTTAAACGACCAAAAGATCGATCATGAAATTCTACATAAATTTACTTTTTACATACTTTTGGCCTATTACAGGCCTAATTTTGAAGAGATTGATCTTAATGGTGCTATTTTGTTACTTAAAAAACCGCCACAAACAAAAAGCTTCTCCAAAAACTTTTTTTAAAGCTTGCTAGGCCAAAACCTACAACGACAAAGTTGTGCAGAATTTTATGCTCTCGCTTCTGGTATTTTCAAAATTTTCGTGAAATACCCAATTTTTTTTCGTTATTTTCGAAAATTTCGAAATTTGGTTCGCGCTAAAATGATATGCTATAATGATATCTGATCATTATAGCATATCTTTTAATTTAGACTTTCAAAAAGAATCACAGTTGGAAAAAAAGATCAGAGATTTTTCAAATTGCAATTATGAGCTTATAAATAAATTTCTTCTTAGTATAAATTGGAATACTGTTTTTTATAACTGTAAGATATCGATACATTATATTCCTCATTTCAAAATGTTATTTGGGATGTAATTGACCATTTTGTCCCATTAAAATGTGTAAATCAAAATCAATGTTCACTTCCTGGGCATATTAAAAAAATGATAGAATATCGTAGGAAATTACTGAAAAATTTCACGAATGAGAAAATTAAACATAAATTCATGGAAATTTCACAGAAAATCGATTCCGAAATCAAAAAATTTCACAGAAACAGAGAGAATAAAAAATTGAAAAATATAAGATCAAAATACCAATATTTTTCATCACTTTTAAAAACTAAAAAAGCACAAATTCCCGTCCTTAGTGATGAAAATAACCAAATGATTTCATCCCCATCAGAAAAAGCTGAACTTCTTTCTAATTTTTTTCAAAAAACTTTCTCTCCTTCCAATTCCATTATCAATTTTGAAACTCCTATTATTAATTGTTTCACAATTAACTCGATTCCAATTTCACAGGATGATATATTGTCTATTTTGAATTCTTTCGAAAATAAAAATAACATATCAGCGGATAAAATTCCTGAAATTTTTCTAAAAAATTGCTCCAATTCACTTAAATATCCAATCTTTTATATTCTCTCCTTTTCTGCCATGGTCGGAAAAATTCCAACAATTTGGAAGGAATCAATTATCTGTCCAATACCCAAAAAGAATAACCCGACAGAACTCTCTGATTTTAGACCAATTTCACTGCTTTGTCCTATCTCAAAAATTATGGAAAAGATAGTTTACAAAATAATTTTGTCACATCTTGAAAAAATAAATATTTTACCCAATTCCCAGCATGGATTTCGAAAAGAAAAGTCTGTTACAACCCAGCTTTTAGAAACTTTCAATGATCTAACCAATGCTTTAGAAAAACGTGAAATGGCCGATATAATATATTTCGATTTTTCCAAGGCTTTTGACACGGTTCCTCATACAAAATTATTAGCCAAACTAAAAGAAATAGGGATTGCAGGAACACTTTACGAATGGCTAGAGGACTATCTTTTAGGAAGAATTTTTCGTGTTAAACTTCTAAACCATTTTTCTTCTGAAAAAAAGTAACAAGTGGAGTACCTCAGGGGTCTGTACTTGGACCCCTGCTATTTATTCTATATATATCAGATCTTCCTGAGGCCTGTAAAATTGAAAATGTTGAGATAAAACTGTTTGCTGATGACCTGAAAGTCTATTGCATATCGGATGATGCTGAGAAAATTAATAAAAATTTACAAAATTTTATATCTAAACTTGAAGAATATGCCATGCTGAAAGGTCTGAAAATAGCGTCCGAAAAATGCAATGTTATGCATATTGGTACAAAAAACCCAAAAGTAGATTATTTTCTTGATAATAACAAAATTCACTCCATCCAACAAAACTATTCGGTTAGAGATCTTGGTATTTTCTTCTCACCTGATCTGAAATGGAAAAGTCATATTGAGGAAGTTGCTAGCAAAGCTAATAGGGTTTCCTATACTTTGCTGCGGGGCATACGATCTAATAATCCTGACCTCCTTATCCAACTTTATAAAACCTATGTTCTACCCTTGACAGAATTTTCATCGCCAGTATTTAATCCTTACCTTAAAAAAGACATTGATTTACTTGAACGAGTACAAAAAATATTTTTTGCGCATCGTTTATAATCGCTCCAATCCTGGGCAAAATGCCCCTGAGTACTCGATCCTACTTAAGAAATATAAGCTTGATTCTCTTCAAATTCGTAGGTTAAAAACGGATTTAATCCTATTTCATAAAATTTTACATGGAGCTGTAAAAGTTGATTACAAAAATTCATTTATTATAAAAGAATCAAAAACTAGAAATGATCCTTTTAAATTTTATTTGCCGGCTGTAACAAACCAGATAAGACATAATTCTTTCTTTATTAGGGTACCTAACCAATATTCTAGATTACCAAGCAACGTTCGTAAATCTTCTCCAACGGAATTTGTTAAACTCCTTGAAAATTTTGATCTTTCCCCATATTTGTCACGCCTCACTCCCGGAGCATGATCACATGGGCACAATTTATTGTTTGATTTAATTGACTTTATTTGTTGTTGATTATTGTTTCGTGCATTTCCTGGAAGTCGCCCTAGTGGCAGATAAACAAACAAACAATTATAATAAAAGCCAAATTTTTGAGATTCCATATTTCTTGATTAATTAAAAATGCTAATCGATCCAAGCTCGATGTGTTTAATAATTTGCAATGCTCCATTCAGATCCGGCGATCATTGACATCACCCACAGTCAGCAGAACGGTGGATGCTGATCTGATCTCGCAATATGTATTCGTTGTAAGTTTAATCATTCACTAAATGAATGTCAATCTGATTAGTCAATCATACTCGTTTAAGTTGGATGAACCAGTGGAAGAGGACAAGGAAGAAGGCTCAGAAAGTGCCAAATTGAGAGGTGAACTTTAGTTTTTGATCCCTTAAGCAATAATAATTCGGCATATTATTGTATTTTTTTTATAAATTTCAGTTCGATCCGGCAAGGATGGCACCGCTCTGATCCGTGGCACCCACTCCTCCGTATGCATCAGCTCAACACTTTTTGCAGCCATTTGCATCGTCGTGTTGATCTGTTTTGGGTTGGCCACAGTCGTTGTAGGACACGCGATATGCAGAAAATCGGCAATCAAGTCGGTTTATATCTNGTCGTTTGGGCATAAAGTGTAAAAATGGAAATTGTTCATGTAGATGCTACATAATGTCTAAAAATTCAGTAAAACGAAATATCTAAAAGTAAAAATTATCTAAATAAACATGTCCTTATTGTTGTGTCTTCGGTTGGAGAATTTATTGAAGACAACAGAATAGAATGGAATATGAGGACTGGAATGGAAATGGGAAAGGAAGGCAAACAGAAGAGTGACAAATGCTGGAAAATGGATCACTTATATAGGTGGAGATGTGAAGGAAATACAAACAATAATTACATGATCTGGGATACAAGAGAGAAAGAATACCATTAAGAAATATTATCACACGTGACGAAAATCATATCCATCATGCTCATATCCACAACATCTCCCTCTTTATTCCTGAAGTCCCGCTACACATCAGAACGTCCCGTAGATCACGTCTGTCCATGTATGGGGCCTGTTTGATCGAGCTGTAGTCGAGCGAGTAGTCGGGCTGGGCCCATCTGTAGTCGAGCAGGTAGACGAGCGGGCCCATCTGAATTCGTAGTCGCACTGTTTGCATGCCCTGTAGTCGAGCACGTTGTCGCACTAACAGTCGCCGAACCATGCTTCTGAAAGTCTGTGGATATCCGTTGCTTCTTCGTCGGATGACGTCGGAGCTGGTTTGCGTAGCGGTGAACCTTCGTGCCAAGCCTTGGTACTTCCACACGGTAGCGCTGCGAACCATCCACACGTTCAATGATTGTGCCTGGAATCCACGTTGCTTTGCCATTGCTGAAGTTGAGCAGCTGAACTGGATCTCCGGCTTTGAACATAGAATTGGAGTTGTGATGAATCTTCCTTGGGACTGCCTTCTTTTGAACGTTGTGTTCGGAATGACGCATTGTAGAAGCATCCGCTGAAGAATTCTGCATCGAAGTAGCTTGCACATTGACCTCTCGGATGTTGACCTCTGAATATGGAACTGGAGTCACATCTTCCGTCGTAGATTTGTGCATCGCGTCGAACCATCTTTGAAGATTGAGGTTGAGCGCTCTGATCCATGGTACTCCCAGTAAGTCGTGAGTGACTGTGCTGCAGACGTAGGCGTCGAGCTTCTTTACTGGTTGATCCTCGAGCTGTACCTCACATTTGATCCTGCCTTCAAG
>LDKF01001713.1:0-37071 GCA_001026735.1 Rotylenchulus reniformis
TATTCATCATTATATCATATAGAATAATTCCCAACCCAAATTATGGCGCATCACATTATTGTGTTTTTGCATGGTACGATCGACGCCATCCCAAAGGGCGAATAATCCGCGTGGATGAACGACCGTTTGTTTTTGAAACCAATTTTTCTACCCTAACTATCTGTGCGGGCCAAAAAAGCCAAAAATATACGATGCAATGTGAGGGTGCTCTACAAGATAGGATGGGTTAAATTGCGTTTTGAATAGTCACACCTCGGTATGTTCCCTTGTAAGTAATAATAATTCATAAAAGACTTTTTAAGATATATTCATTTTATTTTAGGTAATCAATATATAAAGGCCATTATTTACTGATTCGAAGGTAAGAAATAGAAAAATATGATAAACAAACCAGTCATCATTACTAACCATAAAAACAATAAATTAGTTATCAAATGCCAATTCAATAACTAAAAAATTACCAAAACCATTTAATTAAATCTTCATTAGTTTAAAAATATTGAAATAAATTTTTTTTATGAATTGATAATTGAATTCGTATATTTATCTTTAATAAACATGTAAAATTATGGATTATTTGAATTGGAACCCACTCATACCATAAAGAAATTTTCAGAGAATATCTAAAAAGCAATGCCAAAATTGTTAACAACCTGCACTTGGCCAATTTGAGACGACGAAAGTGATCATATAAGTAATTAACATTGGATACAAAAAATATTGTAAATAAATTCCAAAAAAAAGAAAAGTGGATAAACTCAATATAAGTAAGAAAAAAGTTTATATTACTATTTTTAAAAATATAATTTAATTAAAAAATAAAAAAAACGATTAGTTTTTAATAATAAATTTGATTTGAATAATCAATACCAAAAAGTAAAAAAGATCTCTTTAATTAAATATGAAACAAAATTATAAAATAATTTAATTAATTCTATAAAAACCGATATATTTAGATTCCTTATGAAATGAATTAAATATCGTTTAAAAATAGCTATATAAAATAAGTTAATGAGTAAAAAAGGATTTAATTTAATTGCTCATACATAAGCAAGAATTTTTAATCATAGTAAAGATAAATTTATTATATTTTGAATGTAAAATATACAAGATGTGAACTTATACTAGGATATGTAAAGAATATAACATTAATTTTATAATCCCATTAAAAATAAATATTAAATTATAAATAATGCTTTCACCCTTTATATTAGCTTATATTTTTCCCTTAAAAGAAGGCACAAGAAATGTTAACATTGAAGATCAATTATTGATTTATATATATAAAAATTAATCGAGTGTGCGCCACGGCCTGCGATGGAGAAACATTCGTCTCTCAGACCAAGGATTCGAATTCCCCTTTTAGTTATATTTTAATAATTCTAAGCAAGTCAATGGATATGATTGGTTTACTAAAAATAAATATTAGCTCAATGTCTCAAAACTTTAAAAAATATTTGTTAAATGTAAAAAATCAATGATAGTATATCAAAAATTTCAAATAAATATCATGCTTAATAAATCTCTTTTTCTTTTTTCGATTTTTTCTCTGAAAAATGGAATTAACTATTTGATATAAAAAGATAATTCATTAAAAAATAGAATTAAATTTTATTAATAAATATTTTACCCTCACCCTTCTTCAAAAAAAGAAGATTTTTGGCTTTAATTGGTCCAACGACTTTTGGGATCTGATTTTTCAGCCCAACCCTGACCAATCGTTTTCGAATTTCAATCTTTCTTTTATTGTCTAATTTCTTATTATAAAATTAGATATAAAAAAATGAAAAACTACTGTGTCATGAACTTCAGCATGTAATATAGTTACTTAAAAATAACAATTCATATAGAATGGTTGTAAATATTTTTTAATAATTTAAAACAATTTTTCACTAATTCGAATTCTTATTTTAATCTAATATTGGAATTAACTATGTGATATAAAAAAGATAATTCATTAAACAACAAAAATAGAATTAAATTTTATTAATTAATATTTAAAAAAAACATCAAAAAATACATTAAATTACTTAATAAGCAAAACTTTCTATTTTGCGTTTTTTTGGAGAAAAATACCAAAAAATCTATAAAAAAATTTAAAAAATCAAAAAATATAAACGAAAAGAAATTTATTGATATCTGTTAATTTAAAATTTGTATATTTTATACAAAAAATTCTAAAAATATATAAAATTTTTATTCGATTAATATAAAATAATTAATATGGACCTTTATAGATAAAAGTAAAATTAAATTTGGATATATAAAATGTCGAATCCAAAAAGCATTCTTCAAATAAAAGATTTTTTAAATTGAAATTATAATTAAATAAAAATAAATTTATTCTTAAGCATAATATGTGAATAAAACAATAAAGAAACATAATAGAATAATTAATAATTCTTTTAAATAATTGAAAAAGACTAAAAACGGCATTAGATTTTTAGGGGGTAGAAAATTTAAGTTTATGCATGAAGCTATCAAATGCTGAAGAGAAAAACCGGAAATATATTGAAAAATTTTAGAAAATATTACAAGAAATTATGTGCTCATAAATAGTCAAATAAATGAATATACAAGACATTCTTTAAATTAAATCATTTTAAAACCAAATCCACCATTTAAAGTTGTAAACATGTATATATTACAATAAATAGAAAATAATTAATCAAATTATGTAATACTTTAATAAATATCATAATTTTTTATGCCCAATGCCTAACCTGATAATGTAAAATCATTCCATTTATTCAGCAAAAACAACAAAGATTAATCACTAGCTAATTAAAATTATATAAACAACTAGTTGAAACAGAACATTTATTAAAAGTTCTTCAAGTAAATGAAATTGAATAATATCCTTATAACAAGTTTAAAAAACTTAAATTTTAATGAATAGACATAATTTCAAAAAAAAAGAAATCTCATAGTCCAAATATATTTGAAATTATTAATATTTATGAAGAGTAATATATATTAAAGAAAAAAACAACTTTTCATAATTTGATTTAGCAATGACTGCAATAGACTGGAAAAATTTTTTCGCGACATTTGATTGATTATATTTTTTTGATCTTTCAATCTTTTTATTCAATTCATTTTATTTGCTATCTTAATTATATTAGTTATTTTATTTTATTCCTAATTTTTGTATTATAATTAAATTTGAATATAGTTTGATTCTTATAATGACTTAAAATTAATCTGAATAAATGTAAAAATCCAACTTTAATAAAAAGATTGGCTTAAATTAAAAAAAAAACTTGGAATATATAAGATTATATTGATATCTAGCGGAAAATAATCAATTTGCCCATACAATACAATAGACAATTTTGGTGGCACTGAAATATTACTATATTAAATTATTTGTACTAAATATATAAAATAAATTAATAATAATTAAAAAAATATATTTGATCTTTCAATCTTTATATTCAATTTTTTTATTGAAGTGGACACGGACATGATATTTTTAGAATTAAAAAAATACATAACTTTAAGAGAATATAAAAATAAATTTAATTAATATAAAGAGTAAAACAAAATTTTCAAAAAATATAAAACGTTAAATCATAAAATAATTTTTAAATATCTCTATTTATTATTTAAAAAGGAAAAGTTTGTATTCTAAAAGTTATTTTAAATAATTTCCACAGGAAATTTTTTACATATTTTTCACTAAGTGTAAATTTAAATTTAATGTTATTATTATTTGATTTCAGATGTCATTAATAATAATTATATTTTTAATTAAAAAGTAAATAGAAGCTTCCTATTCCAAACAGTTCAACACAAAAAATTATATTTTATCTTATTAATTATTCTCAAATTATAATGTAGGAAAATTTTTTTTGAGCAAATATCAATTAATTAAAACATTTTATCAATATATTTATAAAAAAATTTATTTAATCATATATGAAAATTGAAAAGGGATTCTCAAAGTTGCTGGGTGTAATTGAAGTCCAACCTAAATATATACATAGGACATGATCAAGCAGAATTAATGATTTTCGAAAATCCTTCCTTTTACAGTTCTATTATATATTTTTTATTATATTTTATTTTAATGAATATTTAATTTTTTAATTTATTTTTTATTGATAAATATTTGTTCATGTTATATTAGTCTATTTACTCTGTAATTATATTTATTATTAATATCATTTTTATTGGATAAAAATGGAATTTATCGAAATATTTATAAATTTGAATTATTTATTATAAATATATTTTAACCAATTAAAATATACATATATTATTATAATGTAAAAAATAATTTATATATGCTTGAAGAATAATTTAATATAAAATTAATTATTAATATATCATAAAATAAAAAGATATATATAATAATAATTATTACATTATTAATTAACCAAAAAAATTTTCATACTTGCATTGTTCAATCAACAAATATCAATTAAAAAGATTTATCCACTGAATAAATCTTTGCCAATTATGAAATAAATTTGTCTTGTTTCAGTTTTTTAGGTCGAATGATATATCAGTCCTACTATTAAATATTTTATAAATTTTAGGCATACAAAATTTAAAAATAATAAACTTATTTTTATAGAGACAACTATCAATTAAAGAGAACTTGTTTGAATTAATTATCGCATCATAAAATAAAAAGTATTAAAAATGGAATTTTCGAAATTCTTTAAATGAGCAAATGATGTGCAAAAATAATAAAATATTTTGCTTTAAATAGTCAACGGAAAATAAAGTTAATTAATTAAAATAATTAAATTCAATAGTTAAGTTCTCATTTTTTTAACTTTTTATTATAAAATAAAAAAAACTATAATATAAGTATACCTGACCAAAATGACTACTTTAAACCTCTTCTAACGCACCTAATTATGTATCTTAATATTTTCATTAGTTAAAATGAATATTGAGAAAAAATAATATTTGAAAGCAAACAAGGTAGCATTAGATGGCTTCATAATAATAGTAGAAAATTAATTGCTGATCTAATGTTAATTTTGCGTTATATCTCTGGATTATTCTGGAATAAATAATGTAGTAAAATTTTATAAAATTAAGAATACTAAGAATTCATTAGTTAAAAATTATATCCAAATCTAATTTGGAAGGTTTTTATCAAGAAAAGAAAAAAGCTGAAAGCAAGCAATTATATTATAAAATAATCTCATTTTTATATTTTAATTTTAATAGAATTGGTCGAAAACAATAATTTTTCGCATATCTTAAATTTCTTAAACTGTATATAGAAACTATCCTTTGAAATAACTAAATAATTATTAGATAATATATTATTTTGGATATGCCTGGAACAGACGAATCTGACGATTATTAAGTAATTAAATTTTATAAAATAATTAGGCTCCAACTTAAATTAAATTAAAAAGAACAATTTATCAATATAAAAAATTAAATTATTTTTTAAATAATAATTTTTTTCAAAATATATAAATTCTTTATATTAAATAAAATTAAAATAATAGAAAAAATTAAGAAATGACATATATATTAATCATAGTATATACGAAATACAGAGCTTAACATGATCCAAAATGATTGATTTATTTTTTAGATCCATTTAAAAGGTCATATTAAATATATATTTTATAGTTTTTCTATAATTCTGTCCTTTTATATCAATAAAAATAACCTCACATTTGGTTATATAAATTTTTAAATTCTATATATATAAAAAATTTAATAATTCAATTATAGATATTTTAATTGATTTAACAGTTAAATATAAATGATCAATTTAAATGAAATAACATGCCCAAAATAATATTATAAATATTTATTTGGTTTGTTAAAATTGACGATTTTTTATTAATAAAAAATGAAACATTTATATCTCTTTAAAAATTATTATTAAATTGATTTTCTATCCAAATAGATAAAAACTTAAATTAATAATACGTTGGAAGAAAAGAAATTACAATTTTAGGCTACGAACATTATGTAAAGAATTATAAATGAATTTAGATCAACTATAAATAAAATACCTATATTAAGACCCATAAAATATAAAATAATATAATAACTAATATTTAAATAATCACATATGAAATTAACACAAAACGAAATAATATTTTTAGAAAACTATTAAAAAGATTTAAATTTAAAAACAATGCGATATAAAAAGAAAAATTTATTTACTATTTAATAATTTGTAAATTAAAAATAAAGTAAATATATTTAATAAAACAAATTCACCTTTATAAAATAGATCTTTTAAAAAAATTGGAATAAAAACTGGACTTTTTATTTATCTTGCGTAAAAATTTAAATTATATATGCGAAAAATTTTAAAAAGTCAAAAAATTTATTTTAAATAAACTAATTAACTTACTAGAATAATAAACGTGATTTCCTGGTCTAGTACGGGAATTTCACTGGACTAGTACGAACTGATTCGAAAGAAACAAAATTATTAAATTTATTAATTCTTAGTACTTATCTAATTTAGTAATTATCTAATGGAAATTGGAAAAGCATATATCAATATCTATGGTAAAATTTATGAAAATATGATATTGAATTTAAATAATTTAATTTTATTATTTTTTAACATCAAATATGCAATTATATAGTAAATAAATATATAGATTATAAGAAATCATAATACAATTATAATAATCTCTTATTATTTTATATTTCAAAAATAATAACAATTTATTTCAAAATTAATACTATATTCTATATTACTAAAGAAAAAGATGTCCCACGTTCAGAGATGGTAGAAGATCAGCAATGCGCGGAAAACAAGAGTGAAAAAAGATTATTTCATTAAATGCGTTACATCAATTTTAAAATATTAATAGAAATTTAAATATCAGATCATAAAAAAATTTAATAAAATTTATTTTTAAATAACATTTTATAACAATTTAAATAAATAATGATGTTAGAATTAATTTTTGAATTAAACGATGATACACATGATTTGCTAGTAATGTTAAGTAATGTTTATGATTTGCATTAAACATCTTGCAAACTTTACTCTTGTAATATGTCCATGATAAAATATAGAAGAATATTATGAAAATTATTACAAAGAAAATTTCAGATCTTAAAAAAAGAAATTATCACATGATAACAGAAATGGCAAAAAACCAAAAAATTACTTGAGTAATTGTTGCATTAATAAATGGCTCGAAATCGTAGAAGTTGGACACATAAAACTAAACTAAAATTTTCATAAAATACTTTTTATAGAGAGAAATTACAAAAAATAATTTAATTGAAATCATATTTTTTTATATAAAAATATGATTAAGCATTAAAATCATCCATAAAATTATAAACTGTTCATTCATTGAAAACCATAAAAATTAGGTATTTGAATTAATTACTAAAAAATATTTATAAAAATGCTCCTAATCTTTTTTATTTAAGATAACGCAATGTTAAACGAGGCATTCTATGCTCTCCGTAGCCGAATCGAACACTGTCAGGACCAAAAAGAATTTAATGATAAAATTTTATCAAATGAGCATAAATAGACATTCAAAAAATGAATACAATTAATTAATTGTTATATAATATTATTTATTATACTTAAAATTTTTTGAAGCATATTAATGATTAAATTCGTTTTTTGCTGTTACTACATTGTAATTGAGCTAAGAATTATGTTGTACAATTCTTGTACTGTATGTATATAAATTTGTTCCACGAGAAATTCAAATTTTGACGAAAATATATGGAGTGGATCTAAAAAATTTACAAATTTTTTCAAACCATGTGATGAAAATTATTAATATATCTGCTACTAAATTGAAAGAAAAACTGAATAACATCTCCATTATCATGAAGATGCGAGTTACTTATAAAGTCTAAGTAAAAATAAAATAATCCTATTTTCAGCTAAGCAATACGATAATATTCTGATAAATAAATAATTAGGTCAATACAAAAAAAAACAAATAAAATATTATAAAAATGATGTTATAAAGGCTAATATATAATTGAAATTTATTATTCATAAACCAATATTTTTTATATTAAAATAATATTTTTCAAAAATTTATATACAAACATTTTCAATTTAAATTATATTAGAAAAAGACTTGTGATTTTTAGCACAATATATTTACTATATAAAAATTTACTATGTAAAAAATTATAAATATTTTACTGAAAATAAAAATCAAAATATTAAAAGATATTGAAATACAATTGAATATATCCCAAAAAAGGTTTATTATTAAAATTTTAAAATAAATTTTAATGAAACTATTTAAATAAACAATCAATACATCAATTTTGTTGTCCGAAGCTTGACATAATTCTTCTTTTCTGGTTTTCTAGGCCTGGAGTAGGGGAAATTTTAAAAGCAAAGCTAAAAGAGCAAAAAAGAATAACCTCCGAGAAAAACCACACCAAACTTTCTATACTTATTTAATATTAAAAATAAATATACCGTTTAAAAATAAAATTTATTTATTTTTAATATTAAAACAATAATAAATTGCAATCATAATTTTTTTAAATTTTTAGGTTATGATGTTAATAGTATTATTTGGACTGTGAGCAAAACATCTTCTCAAGATTTTGACCATATTAAGCAAAATATTTTGACAACCAAATAAAAAAATTACATTGTGAACAGAAAGTATGAATTAAAAATTCAAGAGAGCTAGAGGATTTAAAGAGTAAGAAGCATCTTAATGGATTATTTAGTTGGAATGATCTTAAAATATTAACACAAATATAGGTATATAAAAATTAAGTTTTGATCTTAATTAAATTATTTTTTAATGTAAAATAAAATTCATCCAAATTTAGTGAGTAGGTAAAAAAAGAGAAATAAAATAACACCAAAATCAAGTAAAATATATTAAAAATAAATTTTTATAAATAAGATAATATAAAATTTAAAATAATTTGTTTTTATCCCTAGATATATTCCGATTTTGCAAAAATTATCTCCGTGGAAAAGTAAAACTATTTATAAAAATATTTTTTAAATCATTTTTAAATTAATATTATTAACATTTCCCTTAAATATTATATTGAATTTATAAGTTGCTATACCTGCTGGCATGCAGTTTGTTCCAGAGGTGCAACAAATTTGAATTTTGGGATTACTGGATTACCATATTTAGGTCGGAAATGGAAAAAAATTATATGATTTATAATTTTCTTTAATTTAAAAAGTTTCTAAAAAATAATATATTTTTTAAATATAATGACTATTGTGAACCATGTAAAGTAAAAAACTAGAATTATTGATATTATATAATAAGATTATTTTTTTGGTTTTACATGATTAAATACTCTAAAAAATAAGATATTAAGATAAGCATTTTAAAGTAATTTTTCTACAAATGTTTAAATATTTATATGCCATTGCTCATGGTTCCTATTCAGGTTTCGCACGTGCTATGCTGCAGATTGTAAAATTCTTAACAGTATGAAATATTAATTATATATTATTTTGTTCGATCAAAAATTTACAAAAAATAATGATTGTAAAAATTCTAATCCAAAAGAATTACTCTTGAAGGATATAATGATTATATTTAATAATCATCACGATAGCATTGAATGTATCATCCATAAAATATAATACAAAAATTAATAATAACATATTAAAACAAAAATCAAAAATTATAAAAAAATAAAACCCAAATTTTTTAATCTAAAACAAGCTAATGTGATCATTTCCTATTTTCTACATTTAACTCTACTCATAAATTCTTAACTCTTGATTATTTATTGGCTAAAAAGGTAAAAATCTATTAAATTTATATTTCAATTAAATTATTAATCACTATTCTTTTTCAAGAAATTATTTTTAATAAGTTTAATAAAATTAAAATTAATATAATGGCAGTTCAACCACTTAAAATATATTAAATCTTTAAATATTTTAATCAATTTACATAAAAATTATATCAATAATAATTAGGCATTTTATTATTTTTTAAACATTAAAAATGAAAAATTATTTGATAAATTGATTAATCTAAATTTAAAAAAATTAAATGTTATTTCTTAAAAAGCATTTAATTCTGATGAATTACGTAAGTATTTAAAAAATTACGGAATAGTTGAATTAAAGAATTTAAAATATAAATAAAAAGAAATTTAAAGATTTAAAAAATTAAGATCCATTTAATGATGATGTTGAGAAGACTTTAAGGAAAGTCGAATTTTGCTATTAATAAAAAATTAAGTTCCTCAAGTACATAATTAACTTTTTGTTAATAATTAATATTATTTTTTAATCGCATAAGATTCAACTACAACTTAAAATTGTTGATTTAATCCATGATAAAATTCAATTTATTGAATTTAAATACAAATAATATGGGTTTGAGATTAAAAAATATTTATAACTATTATTGTTTAAATGAATTATTTCAATAATATATACAAATTAAAATATGAAAAATATGAAAATACAAATTAGCAAAAACATTATAAAAACAGAATCATTTTTAATAATAAAGGGACATTAAAATTTCAATAAATTTAAATAACCAAAGTTAAATTGGAAGAAGATAAGTTTTTAGAGAAAATTTTAAACTTATCAAATTACAAAAAATAAGTTATAATTATTTTGTTATATTAAAAGGTAGAAATAAATATAACAGCAATTCTCTGGCTTCTTTAATGGTCTTCTCACAGTGCATGCGACGCACTTATCGAACTATATCACAGAATTTTTTGTTTCATTTGTTATTTTTATAAAGATTCCATTTCTTATGAATTTGAAGTTTGATTATAATAAATAAAAAATTTATTTTTTTAAATATATTTTTTAATTCTATTATTTTTGTTTTATTATAATCTCTTTTATAAAATATTATTATTATTTTGATTGTTTTAACATGTAAGAAGAAAGAAGAATATAAAAATGATATTAAAAGTAAGAAGAGAGAAGAATATAAAAGAATATTTTAATAAATTCACTACAAAAATATATTTAATATTTCTATTTTTACCATTCAAAATTTGTAAAATAATACACATGGATTGAAATTAACTTTATGAATAATTGTTCATAAAATAATTTATCAATATGAATTTTTTATAATTATTTTTAAAATTATAATTTTGATTAATCGCTATATTACTCACTGTTTTTCAATAAAAATAAATAGTTACATTGACTTTTTATTCATGGGTTTGATTTTTTCTCATAAAAACCATTATTTATTATTTTTGTTATTATTTTTTATTACTTAAATTAATTTAATTAATAGATGATCATTTTAAGGAAATTATAATAAAAAAATTCGAAAGGAAATCAAAGTATAATTCATTCAACAATATATAATTTAACTAAAATTATTAATACTTTGTCATAATTATTTTGAATAATATCTATTTAATTTTATTGTAAATTTATTCAAATCAAATTTCCAATTTTTTCGTTAGCTAAATTAATATTCTTCTGATAAATTAGTTATTTACAAAAATTAAAATTTAAATTTTTTAAATAATGAAATTCACAAAAATACTTTTTATAATATTTTAATAATAAATTGAGAAAAAAATTAACTTTAAATATTAAGAATCAGCAAAAAATAATAAGTCGGTTTATATACTCAGACATTAAATTAATAATCAGTTAAGCAAGAGAGATAATCCAAAATAACTAAATCGATTTTTTATCTTTAGGAAATTTATTTAAAAAATTTTGTTGTGAAATATCAACGGAAAAAACTAACGAAGTATAAATCAGAGAATATTCCACAATAAAAGCAAAATAATTTAATACAAAATATAAAAAAATGAAAATGAAATTAATTAAATATAAAATAATGTGAATTATTTTTATAAAAATTATTTCCTTCTATATTTTATTAAATAATTTTAATTTATATATTTTCTATTTTTATAGTAAATTATTTACTTTTTTATTGTATGAAAATTAAATTCGACCATGTATAATCATCCAATCACAACGACTGATGAAAATCGAATTAATTGATATTTCGAAAATTTAAAACAAATGTGTTTAAAATTTAATAATATCAATGAAATTTATTTACATGAATTACTGGATTATTAATTTTTAAAAATAAAATATGAATATGTTTAGAATATTATATTGTTGCTTTTAAAGTTCGTTTATATCCTTTATAAAATTGATTTTAAAATGCCCATTTATCTGAGTTTTATCAGAAAAAGATCAAAAAAATGCAGATTAATACAACTATTTTCATCCATGAAATATCAAGAAACTAAAATAATTATAATTAATTTTGATAAATTTATTCAATTTTAACAAATTTAAAAAATGTTTTAGAAAATATAGAGAATTTAAAAAAAAGAAAAAATTATTAATATTAGGTTAAAAACAATCTAAGCCAAAATAAATAATATGAAGAATGTATAAAACGAATAAAGACACGTATATAATCATTCTAATTACATCATTTCTAATGTTAATTAAATAATTGCTATGAGACTTTTTAAGATTCTCGTAATCTCAAAATCTAAATTTAAAAAATAGAATAAAATAATTTTTTATATATTAGATGAATTAAATAAAACATTTGAATTTATTGACCTTTCAAAAAACTAAAAAAAGTAATCAAATATCAATGAAATACTAGTAATATAATACAGTCCTGAAAAAAATAAACTCAAGTTTGGTGTTGCAATAATAAAACTTGCAGAGGCAGAACTTACGTTTATTAAATTTTATGAGTAAGCAAATATAAATACCATCATTCTTTTTGGCAAAATTAAAATATATTATGGTATTTGGGTAATTCAAAATTATCAACACATAAAATTTTTAACTGAATATGATCGAATTTAAAGTTCTAATGAATTTTAAATAAAAATAGCAATTATATTAAAATATATGTAATTTAAAAAAGAATAACACATGATTGGAATGACACTTTCATTTACATTATCTTTCGATTATTCAAAGTCATTAAATGACTGACCGATCATTTTGAAGCACTGATAATATCGATTCAAATGATAATTCGAATATATTTCTAAGAAAAAAATAATATATATTGAAATTTTTGTTGAAAATTATTTATACACACATAAATAAAAATTAATTCATCATTATATAGAAAATATAATAACAGTTTAATTAATAAATTATCAAAATTTTTTAAAATCCATAAAAAATATAATTAAATAAAAAATCCAAAAGAATCCCGAAATCAATTTTTTGGTTCAGGAAATACAAAAACCTATATAAAATAAAATAATATTTGTAAAATATTATTAAATAAAAGTAATAAATGAATAAAAACGAACGAATTTAATATAAATTTAATTTATTTAACATAAACTATTTTCGCCGGATATCATTGCGCTGTCAATTATTTGACTGTATGGATTGAAATTAATATTATGTTACCCAATAAATCATAAAATAAAGGTTATTTTTTAATCATAAAAACAATGTTAGAAAAATCAACTAGAACATTGCATAACCAGTTTTCAAAATGCATATTTAATATAATTTAAGAAAATAATATGAAATTTTAAACATATCAAATGTAATAATGTATTATTATATTAATATTTATGTTAAATAGAAATGATTATTGCGAAATTATTTTTTTAATAATAAGTAATTAATTTAATCTTCAAAAAATTAATAAAAAATGAAGCAAAAATTTTAACTTTTTTCCAAAATTTATTATTTAAGCGAAAGCAAGTCTGTACATAATATATAATATTTTTTCTAAAATTCATATAAAATATTCAATAGTTGTATAAATAAACAATTAACTTATATAAAAATTGATTAATTAAGAAAAAAATAATTCAATTAAATTAGAGAAAAGTACTAATAAAAATATTTATTTAAAAATATATTTATTTCAAAATTTAAAGGGTCAATTGATTTTTAATGTTCAATTATAGTATTAATTGAACACTGTAAATTTTTATTAAATATAAAAAAAGAGCATTTTTTATTAAATAAAAAATAATAGCATTTAAAAGTAATAAGAAATGGCTATAATATTATAAATTTTAATAATAAAAAAATCTGAATGACTGATAATTAAATGAAAATTTCAGTCCGATAAACACATGGAAATTCACTTCTGCTTTTATAAAACAATCATTATTATTGTATTTAAACCTATCATTATTATTGTATTTAAGCCTAATTTTTTTCTGAACTGAATAAACTACATTTATTTAATATTTATTTGAATAAATAAAATATATTTTTAATAATTTCATTTCAGAATTGTATTAAAATAGGTATAAAAATAATGCTAGAAGGTATAAATATTATTTTATTATATAATATTGGAAAATGCTAAAATTGAAAATATATATCAATATTTATATAAAATCTGAAATTAAATTTTTTTAATTGATAATTTTAATTTGTAATTATAATTTTATGTCATTAATTCAATGGCATTTAACTCAGAATGGTATGGAGGGAGACGCACATATGATAATCAACATTTTATCAAATAAAAAAATAAAAAATCATTGCAAAATTATTTTATATAAACTAATAATTAACTTGTAAGTTAAAATTTATATGATGAATTTATATGATCACAGAAAAAAATTTAAAAAATCTTTATCATAGATTTTAAAATTTATTTATATTTTCGTATATATTTACCTAACAAATATATTTTTTGAATCAATTTGAATCTTTATCAAAAGATAAAGACCATTTTATGTATAATTACTCTTATAAGTTGATGTTAATAAGGTTCAAATTAATTATATAAATTAAAATTAAATAAAATTGATTCATTAATACACATTTGCCTATTTTTAGTAGGACAAAAATAGAGAAGATGCTAAATAGTAGAGCTGATAAATTAATTTTTTAAGATGAAATTATATTCCTTGGTAAATAAAATTATAAATTTTGAAAAGATTTTGTTTAAAATTATTTTTCAAAACATATACATTATAATTATTAATGTAGTATCATATCAGAAAATGAATTATTTGATGATGTATATCTGATGATAAAATATTTAGTTTTTTCCTTAAAAGCATTAAAATAAAATCCCTTATTAATCAATAAAAAAATAAAATTATATAGAAAATAATAAAACTGTAATATTATAGTATCCCGAATCAATTATCTTTAATATAAATAAAAAAATTTATCAATGGGAGAAGTTAGAGCTCATAAACAATCATTAATTATTTTCACAAAAATATTAAATTATCTTTAGGCTGAATGATAATAAGATTTTTATTAATATTTTAATTTATAATTTATCAATAATAAAAAAATATTTTTAAAAAATGTTTTTAAATTTTTATAATATTAGGAAAATGATAAAATTTTCTTTTCATTATGAATCTTATAAAATTATCTATGAAAATACGAAAAATTATTTATTTTTGAAGGAAGGATATCGTTGACATATTTTTCTGGTTTTGTATGAGTTTATATTAAAAACTTTGTATTGGACAAATGGCTCAAAAATTTTGTGAAAAAATTAAAAAGAGGACTTCACTTTAATATATTATTTTGATTTTTTAATAAAAAGTGTAATTCTAGTTAGTTTTCTTAAATATATTAAATTTTTGAGGTAACAATGCGCAATCGAATAGAAATAAATAAATACTTAATTATACTTAATTAAATAAAAACAATTTCTAAATATGATATCATTGCAGCGCAAAAATGCTCTGCTGTGATATAATCCAATCATATTATATTAATAATTCTGTATTATAAACTTAAAAAATCAATAATTTATTTAAAAAATAAAATTGTAAACAAATTTAAGCCATAAATAGCGAGGATAAAAATTATTTTTTACAAAAAGTATTTATTTTATATATGAATTTAACTAAATTTATTATTCTATTTATTATCAAAATTTTATAAAATAAAATTATGAATTTTTGTCAATATTTCCACGTTTATTGATATAAAATATTTTTATGTTGTAATTTTAATTCATAAAATTTATTTTCAATTTTGAAAATATAAATGTCGATTATATTGAATATTTATCGCAATAATAATTTAATTTTATTTATATAATCGTAAAATGATCTATTCGATCTTTTTTGATAATTTTTTATTTTAAAAATATAAATAAGATCAAGTTCTCTAATTATTTTATTTAAAATATAGAATTCAGAATTTAGAAAATTGAATAATAATATTATCATAAAAAAGGGAACTCAAGTTACACTATAATATTGTGGCTAGCGTCACAACCTTTCAATTTCCACTTGAAAAACTAGTTTATAATTCTTTTGGCATTTTTTATTTAATTATCTAAGCTTAAAAAATTGGAAAGCTATAATATCAAATTATCTATTCATATCGTATTTTTAATTAAATTAAGTTCTTAGTTATTTATGATTTTTATATGTATCTACTAAGTATTTATGCTTTAAAATTATAACTTTTGGTTAAATACCAGTCCCTTATTCTATCTAAATAAATTAAGAAGTATAAATCATATTAAATCATAAAAAAAGAAGTAAAAATAAATAAATGATCAAACTTACATTACCATGATTAATTCTCTCATTAACCATGTTTATGCTTAATTTCATAAATTTTTTTAAATAATTTTGCAGGAATTAGATGGATAATGTTTGTCCTATTATCATCCTGGGAATGGGTTTTTCACTAACCAAAGATCGGAGAGGTTTTTTAATTAATTCATTAATTTTAGGCAATTTTTAGGTTCCTAAGTGCTAGAAAAATAGCTTATTTAATTATAATATATTCAATATTCTAATAAGCGCATATAACCACCCTTTGATGGAAGTGGAGTGATCAATTATAATTGTATTTCTGTTAATATTTTCCATTTATTTAATTGTTTTACAACGAAAAAAATAACAAAAAGAACAAAAAATATGGCGTTTGGGTCCACTTGCGTGAAATTTGTGAGATATTAATGTATAATATTATAAAAATAAAATATAAATGAAACTAGTTTTTAATTAATTTTTAACTAACCGATACAAAAAGTAATAAAAAATTATTAGATCCAAAATAAAACTATTAATCTGAAAATCATTAATATTCATTTTAATAATATTTGATGAATTAAAAAGATTAATTGTTGTTTAATATTAAAAAATACATCAAATTTTGAAAGAGACGGATGCATTATAATTCCATTGATTATAAAAGTTAATAAAACTTGAATACAATGACAATTTAAAAGATTATTCTTAATTTATAAAAATTACAAGAATTGTATTCATTTTAAATTTTATAATAATTATTTAAAGTAATTTATTCATGGAGTATATCAAGTAAAAACGATGGTTTTTATTAGCAGGGGGACCTTTTATGAATGATTTGTAAATGACATTATGAATATTTACCCAAATAAATGATTAATTTATCTAAATAAAGATAAAGCATAAAATAAAACTATATTATTATTAAAATAAAAATATAATGTTATAAAAAAATATTGAATTAGAATAAAAATTATTACAAGTCACCAACGCCAAAATATAATCAATAAATTTTAAATCCTAATTTTGATAAATTAATAATTGAAGTTAACTAATTGAATCAACTTTCAAATATTAAAACAGCCGAAAAATATAGATTTATTACCGATTACGATATGATATTAATAAATTCAAATATCGATCCCCCAAAAAATCGATGCAAATATTGCGAATCATTCGTTGTTCCTTCGATTCAACATTATTAATTGCAAAATTAATTTTGTGGGGATTTTCAGTAAATAATTTTAATAGTAAATAATCTAATATATTTAGAAAAAAATCTAATTGGAAACAAATAAATGCTGAATTTTATTTCCCACTTGATCGTTTTTATAAAGACTCAAATGGTTGATGAACGTGCTGAAATCCTCGCCATCTTCTCGCGTGGCCCGCAGACAGTCGTATCGGTCGATGAAAACCGACTGACTTTTGGTGAACAGCTTGAGCAGTCGCTCCTTGGTTTGCCAAGGTGAAGCTAGTAAGGTCGGCAGGGAGGCAGGACCGCTTGTACTCGGCAAATGCTGCTGGACTCAGCTTTGTCATCAGTAACTTGACTTTGGCCTGGTCCGTGAGCGATGCAGCATTGCAGTCGAGTGCGAAAGTGAAGCGGTCGAGCCATTCCTCAAAGCCATTGTCCACTCCGTCCTCATGGTCGTATGGTTGGATGTCCGGCAAATTTGTCAAAATTGATGTGCCTGTTTGGGTCTGCTGCTAGGTGACCACATCGGTGAGCTTTTAAAGCAGTGCAGTGAGCGTGGGATCCATCTACGGGACTCAGGAAAACCGTAAAGTTTGATGTGAAGAAACCGCTGCTGGATGATGTGGAGAGAAGTGCTAACTAGCGCCAAGTTAGTTAGCTATAGCGGTGCGAGTGGACACCTGAGTAGTGATGAAAAACACTAAACAGGGGCGCGGCGAATTCTTCCGATAAGTAGTGCCAAACTACTTATCAGGGATTTTGCTGTGTTGGAAGAGCGGTAGTCCTTAAATCCGATGGATGTATGAAGAGCAGAGGAAAAAAATCGATCGTTGGGTGAGTAGTTCCTGCTGTGTTGGGAACAAAACAAATTTCGAAACCCACGATTATGCTTTCTAATTTCTATAATAACAACTCAAATATGCTTATTAAAAACCAGATTGCAGAGATACACTAATATAATAATAAAAAAAAATTGAAAAAGAATAAATCACGATTAAACAAAATAAAAATTCCATGACAAAATAAAAAATAACCTAATGTGAAGATTAACAAAAATAATTTGACAAATAAAATTATTTTTTGTTAATATTTATATATTTATTTTCGGCAAAGTTTATAAATAAAAAAGTATTAAATTTGATGATCATTTTGTATTATATCAATTTTTTATAATAAAAGAAAAATTTCAATGAGGAAGTTTGCGGAAATTGTCATATGAAGAAAAAAAAATAAAAAAATCTTATTTTTTTTACAAAGGAACATTGCATTAAAATTACATAATCTGATTTAAATTAAATTCCAAAAACATAACTAATAATCATCACTTCGAATATTTTATGGTGACCTAATTTTTAATCAAATTTAATATTTATTGTAAATATGTATATTGATATAAGAATATAAAACAAAACAATTAATTTAAAAAATAATTAAATTTTAATCAATGCTTTAAAGAAGAAATTCATATTAAAATTTTATGTAATATAATAGAAAATATAATTATAATTTAAATTTTATTGAATATTAGATAAGCAAATTAAATTTCATCAAATAACGTAAATGAAACTAAAAATTACACTATGGGTTATTCTTCCTAAAAAACATTTAAAAAATAAAAACAGGAAAGTTGTCATATTTAATAAAATTATCAACATAATATAAAAGTTATAAAATGAACATCTAAATATATTTGAGAGTAAAATGATAATTATTGCCTAAATTAATATAAAATGATAAGAAAAAATACCAAATTTATATATTATATATATATATATATTGATTTTTTCTAAAAGTATAAATATTTATTAAAATTTCATATATGAAATAATATTTTATATGTCTAATTATTTTCATTTTAAAAGTATTCTGACCATTTTATTTAATGTTAATCCAAATTTAATATTAAGAAACATGCAATTTAAATTCTCAATTAAGAATTTAATTAGTGAAGTCAAGTTTCAATATGATTAACCTACCGATGTAAACCTATGCTTTAATAAAAATTAAAACAACATGGTTAAGAAAAATAGACTTATTAAATCTAATCAATTTTATTCTGGATTTAAATATTTCTCTATCTTCGAATTAGAAAATAAATACAATTATTTATTTATAGCTTTCAATTATACAAATTGATTTATTAATTTTAGGTAAAATAAATTGAAAAAAAATTTAGTATTTATATGTATATATGTACATAACAATTTTATTTAAAAATTTCTAAATAATTTTAAAAAGTTAAGCCTGAGAAGTTTTTATAATTGTAATAATAATTGTAGCTTCTTTTTTAAAGTCGTGCTTTAAATTTAAAAAAATTATCCTTAAAAAATTATCTTCAATGATCCTGAAAAACAAATCCCAAATCAACGGTAACTCGTTAAGCAACATTAACAACAGAGTTAATATCAAAAATATCAAAAGAGCTAGGATAATACTAAAGATGGCCTCTTGTTTTGTATAAATTTAAAGAATGTACAACAGTTTCTAACTCTCATAATTTAATAATAACAATAAATAAATAAATATATAACATCGGCTAACTCAAATGTAAATAAAATCAAATTTATGGATTAAAAATAACCCATTGCAAAATATTTTTATTAAGTTATAAAACACTAATATTGGAAAAAATATATATACCATTAAATCTAATATTAAATCCTGGATCTTGATTACATAGGAGATGCAATTTAATTTATATATAAAGGTGAAAATTTATTAATATATACAATATATAATTAAATATAATTATAAAAGTGAGTTAATATATATGATTTACCTCAAAACAAAAGTTTATATTTCATAAATAATAAATAATAATATTTAGTTGTGTAATATAATAAAATTAAATAATAGTTCAATGACAATATGAAGAAATAAAAAAAATAAAATATATAAAATTAACAATTAATTTTATAAAACGGCCCATTTGACCTTAAAAACATAATAATTTTTCATAAAATTGATTCAAGAAGACTTTCGCTGATCTTTATTCATCGAAAACCATCAAAAAACCATTTTGATTCTGGGGAATTAATGGAATAAGTTCTTCATTTTGCTACGACGGTTTTTGCTACGGTGATCAAATAGAAAATTTAATAAAAAAAGTGCAAAATAATTTTTTAATCAATCGATTTTTAATTAAAGACCATATTGATTAGCATAATTAATATGCTAACCATATTTAAGAAAATAAAATAAAAAATAAAGCTAACCATTTTTTTAGATTTAGATTTCAATAAAATATATGATTAAAAATTATTTTAAATATTTTACTTTTATATAATATTTTATTTATATAATATTAATTGACTTATTAAATAAAAAACAATTTACTTAATAATTTAACTTGTTTCCTTGCTTCTGCATGCTGCGCCTGTTGTTCCAGCAATTGCTTCAGGTGTTCGATTGTCGGCCGTTGATCCTTTCCTGGCATTGCGGCGTTGATCCTTGTAGTTGTGACTGCGCCAATGTTGTGTCCTTAGGGAGATAGGAGAATAGTCTATCACAAGAGAATATTTATTGACACAATAGAATAGATGAGGAAGCGAAGAGTTGACAAACAATGAGAAATGACCGACTTATATAGGTGGAAATGATGTGGTACAATCTGGTACATAATGTTGACGAGCAATAGTCGCCCAGATCAGTGTTGGGAAAATCAGAAATTTTGGCTCCGGCTCCAGCTCCGGCTCCGGCTTCGACCCCCCAAAATTTTTTGCTCCGGTTCGAGTTCCGGCTCCGGGGTCTCAAAAAATTTTGCTACTGCTTCGGCTCCAGCTCTGGAAAATCTCCGGCTTTAGTTCAAATTCTTGCGAACTTTCAAATTTTTTTGACCAAAAAATTGATGGGATGCATTTTTGAACAAAGAATACATGGAAATCAACACTATTTCTTTTTTCTCAGTTCGTCTGTGTGCCCTCTGCTCTCTCTCGCACGTCCAGTGGACAAAGAGAGACTTGTCCAGTGTGGATGGCATCAGAGTGGATGGCATCAGGCGCAGAGATAACACAGATGGAAAAAATAGTGTGTGATTTCTCTCCTTCCCTCACCCAAAAATGTGACCTGTCACTCATTTTCCCTTCAAAATTTACGGCTCCGGCTCCGGAGCCCAGAACAGGGGCTTCAAAATTTTTCACAGCTCCGGCTCCAGCTCCGGCTCCAGCTCCGGGCTCCAAAAAATTTTTGCTCCGGCTCTGGCTCCAGCTCCGGAGCCGAAGCGGAGCAGGCTTTTCCCAACACTATTGTGGTACAATTTGGTACAATTTGATACAATATAATACATGATTTTACAGAGTGAAATGTGACATGAGACATAGAGAAACTATGATACAGTGTGGTACTGAGTGGTACATGAGAAATGTACACATTGAATAATGATCACATATGATAGGAATACATTGATCTTGATCTCATATCCACACCAAAAAATTTTTTTTAAATTAAAAAAACCAATTTTTCCCTCTACACCGAGAATGCATAGAGTCGGAATTTACCTGCCCATTTTTCACAAGTAAATTGCTAATTTTGGTTTAAACAGCATTTTTGACGAAATAATTTGAATAAAATATTTTAAATAATTTCTTCGAATACCTATGATAATTTAAAATAAAAATTATTTTTTTCTGATCTTTTGCCATAATTGTTGTGTTCAATTTATATTTAATTTTTTGTTTGTTTATTAGTAATTTAAAAAAAATATTTATATGGGTTTTATATGGATTTATTAAATGTTAGATGAACTTTTTTATGAACCATTATTTTTGTGATGAAGGATGATGATGATATGGGAAAATGAATTGACACAAATGTAAATGAGCACGACGTTGGATGTTTGTAGCACGGGACTTTAGAAAAACCAAATTGATCTGGACTGAAAAAAAGACTTTATTTAAGAATTTTATTATCTATTTTGTATAAAAATTCTTTCAAAAACTCCACAAATTGTACATGATAGTGAAATAGGACGGTAATTTTTAGGATTAGTTTTTCTGCTTGGATCAAATTTACTTATAGGCTAGAAAATTGGAAGCCGATCAGTTGGGCAGTGATCAGTTGGGCAGTAAATAAAAAAATAAATGACAAAAAATCAAACAAAACACCGGCGCTACCAAAATTCGTCTAGTCGGCCAAAAGACCAAAATTCGTCTAGACCAAGATTCGTCTAGTCAGTCAAAAAGCTAAGATTCGTCTAGAAATTCGAAAAACACATTTCATGTAGAACCCACAAATGACATTTGCTATAGACGAATTTTGGCTTTTTTACCGAGCAGACGAATCTTGGCTTTTTGGCTGAATTGACGAATTTTGGTCTAGATGAATGTTGGTCTAGACGAATTTTGGTCTAGACAAATCTTAGGGCAGCGCAAAACATCTTTTAATAAATAAAAATATGCAAAATTTCCAAATTTATTCGACAAAAATTCCTTTAAAAATTAATTTTGAATAAAAATAGTAAGTTAAATAATTCAAAGAATAAATAATATTTTTATAAAATAGTATAAAATATATGTCTTGAAAAATATATATAGTCCATATGTATAAAATAACAATTTATGCTTAATGACTAAATAAACCTTAAAATAATTACGAAAGATTTTAAAAATATATAAAAATTTTTGGATTAAAATAGCTCAGATTTCTATTTTAAAATGATTTCCAAAATTGTTTAAATTAATTTTAAATGGACGATATTTAAAAGATTTTCTATTTAATTATATATATATGATGATAAAAAATATTCAAGTATAAAATATTAATTTGGAATTTAATTTCGTATCTCCAGAGAAATTGGGTGCGATATTGGAATAAAAGACGTTGGCAGTGTAAATGTTCCGATGAAGTTGATTAGGAAGAATCAAAATTTATGGATTAATTATAAAAAATTTTAATAAACAAAAATATCAAAATATAAATAATCTTTTTTCTTCTATAAATTAAATAATTTTTTATAAAATTGTAATGCATTGATTAAAAAGAGGAATGATCAGAAAAGAATTCCTCAACAATCAATTAATATATACCTATAACAATTTTAAAAATTAAAATAACAAAATATTAAATATTTCTAATATTATAATATAAAAATAATCAGGAATTTTAAAATTTTAGATAAATGGTATACAATACAAGTTTAAAATCAATAAAAAATTTTCTTTCATTTATTTATTTTTTAATTATATAAAAATTACTTTTTCAAAATAAAAAATAAATCTTAAAATTTTTTAATAATCGAATGAATCAATAATCCCCAAAAAACATAAAATATTATATAATAAGTTGATTGATTGAAACTTAAAATCATTGGCGAAATCAATGTCTGATCACATGAATTAAAGAAGACGTGGAATATAATTAATAAATCAAAATTTATAAGAAAAATCTATAAATCATCAAATAAAATTATTAAGAATGGTAATTTCTATGTTAGAAATATAATATTTTAAACAAAGTAAAAAGCAAAATGAATAATATTTTATTTTAAAACTAATTTAAATTACCTTTATATAATAGTAAAAAATTAACTTTTTTATTAGAACTAATTGTAAATAATTCGAAAATAACTAGTTCTTTTTTTAATAGATTATAAATTTTATTATTATAGAACTTTTACAAATTAAACAAGGTCTAAAATTCAATTATCCTTGACATGATATGGTACTTATGTGCAAAATAAAAAATTTATGATCTTTAATAATATCCACGTATATTTGAATGAAATAATCTATTAATTAAAATTCTAAATAAAATTTAGTTTAATTAAAATATTAAAATTTTAAAATTGACAGATTAATATATAAAAATTATATGGGATTATAACAAGAGATGCGGATTTTATTAAAATTATTCGATTAGAGGATTTTTATGAAAAGAATTAGAGATTGCTTATTATATGTATGGAATAGTCAAAAAGAAATCCAGATTTCGAAGATCCATCTGATCTTTTAACAATTAAATTACGAATTTGGAGATATGCAGTGTAAAATTTATTAAAAATAAAAAAATCAAATAAATATATAAGAGAGAATTAAAAAAATACTTTAGAAAATTGAAATTTTACAAATTTAAAACCATTTTAAAATCTGAAAATCATTATATAAATTTAAAAAATAAAAATTAAATCAATTTATAATTTTACTAAAAGAGGAAAAGCCTAATTAAAAAAAGATATAGAATAATATTTTAAAATGCATAAAAATTGTTTCAAATTTTTGATAAGAGTATTGAAAAATAAAATTGAAAAAAATAAATAAATTATTTCTATTACCATTGAAATAATCAAGAAAAATTAAGAATAAATTGAAATAAATTGTATATTTTGTAAAAAAATTAATATGAAAAATTGAAAGCAATTTTATTTTTAGAAACAAAAAAAAGAGGATTATTCAAAAAAAATTTTTACTTTGTACACACATATTTCAATAAATTTATTTTTAATAATATTATCATTTCTTTATTAATCTTTATATTCAAAACAGTATAGAATATTATTTAAATTATTTTTAACATTTCAATTTTATCTCAGGGATAATTTATCTCAGGGATTTTACATCCAGAAAGAGTAAATATGATTTTTTTCTAATAATATTAATAAATGTTTAAGAAATATCTTTAATTTTTTAAAAAGTGATCTTTTCCTAATAATATTAATAAATCTTGAAGAAATATCTTATAAATTTAATTTAATCAAATTATATTATAAATTGATTTAAAAATTAACAAAAAACCATTAATTTCTAGTATATATAAACTTGTTTTTTGAGTATATTATTTAGTTTTTGGTATCCATTATAGGTAAAAAATTTTTAATNTCGCAGGTCACAAATTTCAAAAATTTTCGGTACTTTTCCAGTTTACTCCCCCTGGAATTTTTTTTAAATATTTTTTTTCTAAATTTAACCAATAATCTTACTGTAAGAATTAATCATGAGGTTTTCACATGTCCTGAGTCCGAATCTGATGTCAGATTTGTCGTATGATTTCATCAAATCTATGATTTTACCATCTTTTTCGCTTTCGATCAATTTTGGTAAAGCTCTACAGTGTAAATGATGATAACAACAGAAAAATCATAGATTTGATGAAATCATACGACAAATCTGACATCAAATTCGGACTCAGAACATGTGAAAACCCTCTGCTGGTATCTGGCGTTGGGTCCGGCCTTTGGCCATGCCGGTGCATTCGGTCTGGCATTCGGTCCCGCCTTGGCCCAAGGTTGTCTCGCATCCGATCCCGACGATTGGTAGCTGGCGCTCGCTCCACTAGCTGACTGGCCCATTTTGTTCAAATCAGTGGTTGCAAAAAAAACTATATTAAAAAATAACGGAATTGACATAAAAACTGAAAAAAATGCTCGATTTTTGATAAAAAAAAATATTTAACCATAATTTTCGCTCGATAGGTCAATTCAGCAAACGAATTTTTGCTTAATTTAATAGACTATTTTTGGCTCTTTTTTATATTCAAGGAAAAAATTTATTCCCTTTAGTTCTGAATTTGTTTATAAAATTTTTGAAACGCCCCAATGAGAGATAAAGGCCATAGGGTAAGAATAAACCATAATTAACGAGAAATGAATTGGGCATTGGAATAATTTTTCAGATTGACAAAATCGGAAAATGATTTGTTCGTTTTATTGATCTATGAAGAAATTTTAAAAAATCTTTAAAAAATCATATCTGCTGGACAATTTGGGCCACAGTCCATTCAAAAATAATTGTAAAGTCAAAAAGAAAGGGAAAATGAATGATAATGAATTTAAGAAAAGAGCAAGTGTTCGTTTAAATGTATTTAGACCTCGTCGATGGATGTATCTTCTTTCCTTTTAATTTGGTCCCGGTAAATAGTATAGCAGTAAATACACGTTTTCCTCGACCAACATCCATTTTCACATTATATGTCTCTGATGGGATGGATCTTTGCATAATTGCACCTTTTACTTAAATAACTGTCCTTTTTGTTGTTTAACTCTCCAAATCATCATACCAAAACATTGCAAGATTTGGAATGGTAGACCAAAATTTAAAAATACTTAACCGCTTCACCTTCAGCTCCCCACCTGCTTCACAAGTAGGGGTTACCGTAAAACCTGTATTAGAACACCCCACTGCATTTGAACCAGGGCTGGACGCAATCGGATTTTTTTCATCCGCAACCCGCAATCCGCAATTCGCAATCAAAATTTTTCATCCGCAATCCGCAAACCGCAATCCGCAACCCAAAAAGGCCGCAATTTCCGCAATCCGCAACCCGCAATTCGCAATTTTTTGAAAAAAATTTCCCTATATTAAAAACAAAAAAAAATCCTGAAAAATAATACCATAAATCTAATATTTTCTGTTATACTGAATCTAAAATTAATTCAAAAGTTCCAAAAAGTTAATATGTATTTGAATTTACTGTTTCTGAAAAATGATCATTTTTGTGAAATTTCCTGTAGGCCATGTCCATACATAATTACATAATTATGCATTATGAATCTTTCTAATTTTAACCACAACTTTTAAAATTTTTCTAAAACCTAAATAATATAATCTAAAAATATATATATAATCTAAAACCTAAAAAAGGAATAAAAAATAAAGCAAATAAACTGATAAAATAAATATAGCTTTAGTATAATAAAAAGTTATTACAACTTAAATCTAATAAAGTTGTTAAAGAAACTAATTTTTTTGTAAAAAATTAATCCCAATAAAGTGTGACTTAATTTTTATGTGATTATACAAAGCAATAATTTGATTGCCTTCTTGTCTTCTATTCATACTGCCTGATTAAGTCCGTACAGTCAAACTTTAAAAAAAATTAAACATTATTTAATGTTTCTTAAATGTTTTTATGAAATTGAGTGATTATTTATGAAAAATTTATTAAAACATATGTGCGAACAGAAATTTAGCTATGGAAAAAATTAAGCAACTGAGTTGGAATCATTGTAGAAACAACAATAATTAAAATCTTTAATATGATTTGTTTTAATCAATTTAATGTTGAAAGCTAATCAAAAATAAAAATTTAAAAGAAAACTATATAATATAAAAAATAAAAGCAATTTAAATTTAAAAAATAATAAAAATATTATTCTTCTTTGCGCAAAAAAATATTAGTTATCGCTAATTTACTTTAATTAAATATAAATTAATAAATATTAAAATTAAAAATCCAAAAAGAAATTTATGTATTTCAATAATTCTTAAAGAAAAGCGCCAATGGGAGTTCCATAAATTCAAATAATGATTTGTATTAATTGATAAACAAGGCTAGGTATCTTTTTTAATCATTATTAACCCAAAAACTCTATGGAACTTAAATATATTTTTCGGACTTTGGTTTTTTGATTTGATTTTCTCTTAATAATTTAAATTTATTTTTGTTTTAAAAATCACGATGCATTGATTTTTTAACTTAAAATTTAATAAAAATTTATATACTGGCTAAAATAAATATTATCATAAATATTTCATGCTTTTTTTAAATTTATATTAAAATTTGCAATAAAATTGAATTTAAATTATAAAAAATTATTAATTTTAATATATAAATAATATGTGTATTATAATATTTTAGTAAAATATGTAATATACTTTAGTAATATTTTTTATCTTTTCAAATTAAATTGACTTTTTAATTTTAAAATATTTTTAAAAATTTATAATATTATATTTTATATAAATATTTTAATTTGAATAATCTAACTATTTAAATGAGCTCAGGCTCTTCTTGATGACAAGTATGGCGTTCGTCTTGGCTGCCTTCCGTCGGGCGAACCTTATAATATTTTATACTAATGAATATTGACTTTTAAATTTACTATATATAATAATTCTTAGTTTCTATTATATATGTTTCATATAAAATTTTTTAAATTTTTTTTAAATTAAATATTTTTTTAATAAAAGTTCTTTTCATCGATCTTAATTACATGTCCTATCCCGTCATTATAATAAATTTTTTATATTTAAAAACATTAATTAGATTTTATTTTTTTATAATAGTCAATTAACTTTTGCTCATTATTGTTTACGAAGAGCTTAGGAAAACTTTTTTAAAATGATATTATGAATTTTGAACTTTTTCCGTTAACATTTACTCATGCTAAAAAATTTAATTTTAATTCATATTCTAATGTTCTTAGTTATTTGTTGTTTTAGTCTTTTTTGGCCTTTGGTGGCATCGTTCCCAATTCTTCTAAGATGCAATCCATAGGCCAAATCATGGAATATGTTATTTCACTATCTATTTTTTAAAAAACGATTTTATATATCATCAGATGTTGGGTCACCATAAGCATGTGATGTTTCTTTAGGTTTTTTAGAATTTGAAACTATTTTTTTTAATTATTCATTTTAATTTCCTTTATTGATTACTAACGGATTTAGCGATTACATAAATTTATACTTACAAATCGAAAATAATCATTAAATTAATTAGTTCGCTATTTATTCTGATTATCTCCTGATGTTTATTTTTAAAATATAATATTCTGTATCTTGAGCGAAAAAATGCCTCGTTTCTTTCTTCCCAATTTGAAAGTAGATTTGAAAATTGTTAATAAATATTTTGAATTTTTAATAAATAAGATATTACTATTAAAAATTATTATTTTATATTAAAATTGAAAAATATTTTATATAATAATTATAATACGATACTCAAATGATTAATCCTCATATTTCGCTTGGGTCGGTAAGAAATGGTGCTTTTTCTTCATAACCAGTCTCTTCCCACTTTATTAAAATTTGCGAAAAATAAATATATTCATATTAATTATTTTAAATTTTTTCATGAATTAATTATATTAAATTTATCTTATTTATTTTTCACTTATTCAAATTTCATTTATAATTTAACATACTTTTCTCATAATTTTTCACTAGAATTAATCCTTAACTTTTCTTTCAGTATACAATATTTTTTACAATGATTTTCATAAGTAATATCCTTAATCTCTTTTGATTTAATTATTTTACTTAAATCAAAATATCATTAAAAATTATATAACGTAAAATTATATGCATTGTTTGTGGGATTTTTACAATATTAAAAATTTTCAAATTAATTTTTAATAAATTAATAATTTTCCTGTTTAATTGTTTTCTGTAAATATTTACTTTTGTTTTAAATTATTTGTTTTACTATTATTTATAAAAGTCTTTTAAATAAGTCTTTATGAAAAGCTCATTGTCAAAACGAAAAGAACCAGTTTTTTCTGAATTTAACAATCATAATTAATTTTTTATTTGTTTAAAATAAAATTATTCCTTATAGTAGTAAATAATTATCAATTTTTATTCATTTTTATAGTTATTTTATTAAAAAAATAAAATAAGTTATTAAAAGTAGCAACATTTTACAACAATTTTAACCTTTTCTTTACAATTAATTATATTTTTCTTAATAAAAATAATCATACAAATGAATTGAAAATTATATAATTTTAAAAAAAAATTATTTATTGAAATAATAATTTATAAAATAATATAGAATCAATAATAATTATAAAAAAATTTCATATTTCATTATAATGAATAAATTATGAATTGGTATCAAATTAATTTTACTCTTTTCTAATTATCTTGTTTTTACAAAGAGTACGAATCATAAGCTAGTCTGATCCTCGTTTAAAATTAAATAGTCAATCATAAGAAGAATTCTATTCAATATAATTAATTTAATAATTATAATTAATATTCTACAATTAAAATTATATCAAGATTCCAGCTATTTTTCTTTTTAAATAGAATTGAAGTTTTGTAAAAATTTATTATTTGTTTGGTCGATTATCATATTCTTTGTTTGGTATATATTTTTTGTTTGGTCGATTATCATAAAAATTTTAAATTTTCTGATCAATCATAATTAATTAAAATATATAATAATTACTGATCATAATTTTTTATATTCATTTAAACCTTTTTTGGATTGGAATTAAATTCTATATAATATTTATATAATATAAGATATTAATTTTTTATTAAATTATTAAATTTTATTTTTTTTGTAGATTGATAGAACTTGAGAAAATTTTTGATATTTAAGAATGATAAAAATTTAAATTATTTTGAAGATAATTGAATTTATTGAATTTAGAAATTATATGTTAAAAATGGAATTTTTAGAAAATGATAAAAATGGCTTTATTTAATTCCACGATACCTTTGTCACAGATTGGACAATGCATTCTCAGATTTTGTAGTACGTGCAACTTATGAAATGCAGTAATATTCAGATTCAGATTCAGCTGTTTTTTCATTTATACAATAAATATATTATTAATGTGTATTATATAGTTTTATCATTTTAAGTTATTATTTAATTTTTCGAGCTAAAATATTATTTCGATTTAAACCAATTAAATTCATTAGTTATATTATTCACAAAATAATATATTTAGTACATAAAAAGTTCTTTGTTTATCTTAATTTTGCAATTAATAAGTTATTTTTTATAAAATTTTTGAATAAAAATTTTTAATAAAATATTTTTATTTTATTTTATTTTTTGGACCATCGGAATGTTTTAATGTTTATACTTTTTTTATATTTTAGAAAATCCTTTTTTAACTTCAAAAATTTGAAAGAATTCGAATATAAATTAATGACGAGCCCTTCTAGCTAAAATTTATAATTATTTTTGTTTAATGCTATTTAATTATAAATAATTATGAAAGATCACCAAAGAATAATGAAGTTATCACACTTACCCGAACAATACTTTATTGCAATACCGCACATTTGATATTCTATAACAACAATTCAATAAATATTTTCATTAGAAAATTTTATACTAAAGAATTGATTTTTAAATTTTAGAAATAAAATTTATTTGATATTATTAATAAAGGCAATTCATATTCAAAAATTTTAAAAATGGTTAAATTAATATAACTATTTTTTAATAAAAATAGTATTATTTGTTTTCAACACAATCTTTTATTATTATCTTATTATTATCTTTATTATTAAAATTTTATAAAAATATATTGTTTCATTTAAAAAAATTCAAAAAGATGATTTTTATAGTTCATCGATTAATAAAATCATGCCTTTTTATTTATTTTTCATGACAATTATAAAATTTATATTAGATAAAAACCTTAAAATTAATGCAGTTATTTCTTAAGGATAAATTTTTCTTTTTCTTTATCAAAGTTTCATTACTATGGTTAATTCAAAACCAAAACTTAGTTTTTGACAAATTATAATAATTAAATAAAATTTAAATAATTTTAATAAATAAGAAATTAAAAATTATGCTCTCTAAAGGTTAAATAAAAACTCCCACATTGCTTTGGATTAAACCACCGGCGACAGATGATTTTTATAGTTCATCGATTAATAAAAAAGTTGATTTATAGCTGCTGTTGGGCGAACTGCAAAATGGTGATCTATGCAACTCATGTGGTATAAATGCCCATTGTATTTTTTAAATTTCAATTCAAAATATAAGCTAATGAGTTATAATTGATAATTTAGCAAAATAGCTCTCTATAAGCAGTTTTCATTTAATTTAATTCTTTTAAATCAATTTATTGTTTTGTTATAAAATTAAGCATTTAATTATTGATATAAATATACATAAAGTTAGAAAATATTTTATTTGTTTATAAAATTAGACTTTTCAGCAATTTAAAGCATCTTGGTTTATTTTTCTTTTTTTTAAATTTTAAAGTTTTTAATATAAGTTTTAATGAACGAAGATTTTGAAATTTTTGGACTACATAACTTTGCAAATTTTTTAATATAAAGTTAATCAAGTATTTTCATTTATTTGGTTATTCTTGAAAAAATCTTGTATATTATATTTAAACATTTTTTTATATATATTAATTTTCATAAAAATAAATTTTTAATTCCAAATTTTAATCTAACAGTAATTTAAGTAATTATAATCATTTTAAATTTCGAGGTTGATATCATAATCGACATCTTTGATTTTCAAACCATTAAACATTACTTTAAAAACTTTATTTTATATTTATTGTATTTTTCTTTTTTATTTAAAAAATATATATTAGCAATGATTATTATGATTATCCATTTAAAATAATTTTATTTCTCTTTTATATTTATTGGATGGATGTTTGTTTTCACAAAATGATTAAAAAGTGAATGTTATATTTTGACTTCAACTAATAATATAATTTTAATTTTAATATTTGTTAATTTTCATATCTTTATTTTACATCTTTTATTAATTGATTCTGTAAAAATTCTCTATCAAATTATGAATTTTTTTATAATAATTCATATAATTCAGTTGTACTATTAAATTTATAATATAAATGATTTTATTGGATAATAGCAGATAATTTATAATCATTATGATTATTCAAACTTTCGCTTTAAATTTTATTTTATTATTTCTGCAGGCGAAAAGAGTTAAGTTTTTTCAGATGATTATAAATATAATACCTATAACTAGAATTAAAATGCATTTAAGCATTTAAACAATAGTAATTTTTTATTTCTTTATTTTGTAATTATATTATTTTAGCTTTTTATTGTTGTTATATATTAAAGACAAATTTCTTTTCTTTAAAATTTTTACTTTTTTAATGTTTTTTATTATACTGATGAAATAAATAATTTTGTTTATAGGAAATTTTTGATAATTTAATAATATAAGTTTTTATTTCTTATACCTTATTCCATTTCACATTAAAAGATCCTTGAAATTTTAAATAAAGACACAAAAGTCTAAATAATATTTCCTTCCACACGTAGCGGTCGTCCCTGAACTGCACGTTGGTTGAACTGACGATCAGAGTTTGAACTGTGGCAGTGGGCGTCTCAGTTGCCTCTTGAACTGCTTTGCTTTGAGAGACGGCATTGATGTGTCCCTTCTTCTGGCAATGATGACACGTGGCGTCTTTGAACTTGCAATCTTCGCGTCGATGACCCGTTTGTCCACATGATAGACACGGCTTGAATGTAGAAGTTGAGCCTCTGGCATAATGACAATTTAAGTTCTTCTTCTTCTTCTTCTGTTGCTTCCATTGCTCTGGATGCGAAGAAATTGCGTCGATTGACATCGTCTTGGACTGCGACAGTAACGTAGCATTCGTCCGAACTGACAAGAACGTCCGGCATGCTTCACGAAGCTTCTTCAGAGCGATATCTTCCTTCTTCCGTCGAGCATCTTCTAGAATTTGCAGACACTTATGTCTTAGCTCGTGAAGATCATCACGTAGTGCAGTGACGAGAATCAGGCACTTCAGCTGTTCCTTGCAACAGGCTGAGAATCCGGCATTTTCGCATGCAGCGTTGACTTGGTTGAATAGAGACATGGCATCCTGATTAGCCCGTTGTTTCAGCTTGAAGCACTCGTACTGGCGAACGAACACTGAACGGGTGTCGTCGAATAGATCCTTGAGTTGCTGCACAGCTTCTTCGAATGAGAGTTCATCTGGCTGCTGGGGCTGGATGCTGTCTACGAAGCTGGAGTAGTCGTCGTCGCTGAGCTTGCTGACGAGAAGTCGAACCTTCGTGGCTGCGTCCAAGTCTTTGCCATCTTCCTCAAAGAATTTGCCATAGCGCTGGAACCAGGCATTGAATGTATATCCGCCCTCGGGATCGTAGTTGAATCTGCCGATGCGGTTGTCGAGCGAAGACGCGATGGTAGCTTGATGAGCACTTTGGTTGACGACTTGCTGCATCTGCGGTTGAGCACACTGCTGATTGGCCAGGAGCTGCGCCATCATTGCCTGTTGCTCACGCATTGCTCACGCGAGTCTGTGCATAATTGGTTTGATGGATTACAGGGCGAAACATATTAAAGATTAAATTTTGAATGCGGTAAAGATTCTCTTCTTTTTGGGGGTCTTTGAATGCGGTAAAGATTCTCTTCTTTTTTTGGCAATGTTGAGGCTACTACTAATCGTGATATATCCATTTGGGTGTGATGTTGATCTTGTTTTACTTTAGTTTTCATTAATTTTCATTAATTTTTAATATTAACTTTGAAATGATATCACATAAAAGCATAATATAAATTTTTATTTTATCGCACCCTTTGTAATAACATTGTTATTTTACTCGTCATGAATTATTTAGTTCACAAATTTTATCTGTTTAAAAAGTAAATTTTCAGTCTTTTCATTATTAAAATATTAAATCCTCAATCAAATAATAAAATTTATAAATAATATCCATTTATATTTCTCTAATTTTTTAGGTATTTAAAATTAATTTACATATAATAAATTAAAAATAAATATTCAATTTTTAATATTATGCAATCATATTTTTTCATATATAAAGACATAATCTTCATTTTCAGGGAATTGTATTGGTAAAAATTAAAAATGTACATCATCACATCCAATGACCCGAGGCTTAAGAGCTTCTATAAAGCTTTTTTATTCTAAAAGTATAAAAGAAATTTATTTTAATTAGTTAAATATTTTTTAAAAATATATCAATTTTTTATCTTTTAGGCCCTTTTATCACCATTTCGTAATAAAAATTATAAATTTTAAATATTATATATCTAAATAATTTTCTCTTAGTAACTCATAATTAATTTTATTTTCATTTTAGGTTATTAATAATTTTTTAAATGAACAAATCAAATGTTATCATCAATAAATTAATTCAAAACCATTTTTTTTGATATTTGGATTTATTTCGTTTTCTAAAAAAATAAATCATCATTTCTGGATATTTACATAATTAAATTAAAAAATATTTAATAATTTTTTTATATAATTTAAAAATCGGATATTTATGTTGCAATAAAATAGATTTCAATTTTTTCTTTATTTATTTTTTATCGTAGAATTTCCATAACGGAATATTATTATATATTAACTTTTTTTAAATAATACTAATTTAACTTACTTATTGAAAATTATAAACTTTTATCTATTTCATTATTTATTATTCATTTATTTAAAAAAAATTATATCGCATAAACAATGTAAAAACGCAAGGTTATACATATAGATGGAAAGCTTATTTTGTTTTTATGGCTTTTATAATTTTACATTCTGTGTGCCCCAAAAACTCATCATTTCCAAATCGTCGATTAATGAGATACCTATTCGTATTCTCATATTGATTTTAAAAAATTGCTTTTAAAAATAATTTTTTTATTTAAAAAAATCTTTTGTCAAATGAACAAATTTCTTGAATTCTTAAAGGTCATGGTGAATATGTGGTCAACCGGTGTTGTATGTTCTTTATAATATAGCCTATCGACGGAATATATCTTAATCATTAATAAAATTAAATAATTAGTAAATATTTTTATAATAGTTGATTATAATTAATTCATTTTTATTAGTTAAATTTGATTATTTTATTATTAACTATTATAAAGGCACAAAATATGTCACTTTGAAAAATATCAATTTAAATTAAAGATGTTTTTTTACTATCCATTTTAAAATAAAAATAAATATAATTATATCAGTTTAAATGTATCATCTCGCAGAAAAATTATTATTAATGAAATTTTAAGATAATTGTTTTATAAAATAAATTAATATAAATTTGATAATATATTTAAATTTTTTATGGTATTGATAAAGTTAATTTTGATTTTAATTAATCAATAATTTTATTTTACATATTTTACATCTTTATGATTAATTATATGAAATGTAATTAATGATTATTTTTCTATTTGTATTTGTATTTATTCCGATCATACATTTAATCAATGATGAAAAATTCCAGGCATGGTCACGGATACGATTTTTCATATCCGTGTCCGGATATATCCGTGGGGTTCATATCCGTATCCGTTTGTATCCGCCTCAATTTTTGGCCATATCCGTCCGCGGATATCCGCGGATATATCCGCTTTTTTCAGAATATTGGGAATCAATAAATTTTTCAAAAAAAATGATTAAAAACAGTCAAAAAATACCTGAAAAAGGCAAACAATTTCCTCCAAAAGATTAAGGAGTGTGACAATATAAAATGCGGCGCAAATATTCTGACCTTCATCAGAAACGAAATATTGTTGTTTCATTATTTCTTCCGTAACACCGATTTCGGAACAACTTCACAAAGTTTGTTCCAAGTTTCTTGCGATGTTTTTCCCGAAATTTGACCTGAAAAAGCCAAGAGCGCCGATTTGCTAATCCAATTTTCATCCAACCAATGCAATATGGCATCGAGAAAATCATTTTTCCTTAAAATAATTGTTGTGTCCTCGGTTGGAGAATTTATTGAAGACAACAGAATTGAATATAGGACAATGGAATAGAATTGGAATATGGGAATGGAAGCTGGAATGGGAATGGAAGGCAAACAGAAGAGTGACAGATGCTGTAAAATGGATCACTTATATAGGTGGAGATGTGAAGGAAATACAGAGAATAATTACATGAACTGGGATACAAGCGAGAAAGAATACCAATAAGAAATATTATCACACGTGACAAGAATCTTATGTCGATCATGCTCATATCCACAACATCTCCCTCTTTAATTCCTGAA
>LDKF01001714.1:0-29189 GCA_001026735.1 Rotylenchulus reniformis
TAATAAATGTGACAAATCCTTGGCGGATTTGGCCAACAATTTTTGGCCACAACTCGTATTAGTCACGCTTATGGGTTTGCTCAAAAAACTGGTTGTTCTTTCTTGGTAAGCTCTTGACAAGAATTTTGGTAATAAAACATATTAGCTAAGAAACACACTTCTTAGCACGAATTTTGCTAGAATCTGGCCCTAAAATTTTGAGCGGATTTTTTTATATACTAGCAAGGGGCTAAGTTTGTTAAGAATTTCAAGTTTAAGCTACAGAGTTTTGAAAAAAAACCATTTTTGGATTTAAAAATTTTGGTTTTTTGCATGGTGCGACAATTTGTCGTGCCACGGCATTTTTCATGAAAAAATGAACTTTGCCCAGGGGGTCTGTCTTGCAAGACCACTTGGCCTTAGTTTTCGCGTGGGCGCGAAAAATGGAAAAAGATGCCCTCGAGGGATTTCATCACCATTTTTCACTTGAGGGGATTATCGGGGTAGGGGGCGGCATCTCGAGGGATTATTTATTCTTCTCTTCCCTTGACATTTATTGCAATTTTGCGAAATAAAAAAAGATTAGGGGTCATCCCCCCAAAAATGCTTGAAAAAGGTCAGAATCCCAAAACTATCTAGAACTGATCAAAACTTCCACTGGTGTGATTAAAATCCGGATAAAATTGGTTTAACATTTTGATCATTAAAAACCTTCTTAGCAATTTGACATGAATTTGGACCCTAAAAACGGATTAATATGACGAAATCCATATTTTTGGCAGAATACTGGCCTAAAATTTTTACGGTACCATTTCCTTAAATGGTAAGGCAACGGGGTAGGAGTAAATCCTGAATCTGGCGATTCTGAAAACTGTTTTTGCCCATTGTTTATGGCCATCCATAAATCCATGGCCGGAAGCGATGATTGCGGATTAGGGACACTCGGGAACAATGGCCAAGAGACCAATATTAAGGCCTGGGATTGTCACCAGAAAATTATGGAGAAAACATTTAAAAAGATTGATCGGAAAATAGGAGCATAAGATCCACCACTTACTTCGATACCGTAGCGAAAAAAGCTAATCGCTACATTTCTTTACTTATTAGGTATGCATGTTATCATACCTGTGTTAGAAGTGTATGAAATGTATACTTCTTGTATCATGTGATACAAGAATATTGTAGGCATTTTCAGGACCAAAATTTACTCTATGGTTCAAAAAACAAACTCAAAAATTGCGTAAAAATTTCTTTTCCCCATGTCCTGGTAATCTCATCCTATCATATACCTTTGGTGGCGTTCTCGAAGTCTTGCCGGCACACCAGTCGGCCGTCCATTGGGACCAGGTAAAATTGGTCGCCCGTGTTCAGTTCACGCTAAAAAAATTTGGCAATCGAATTTTTGGACTTTGTGGATCAGCATAGAACCATGATCCGTTTCAATTCCTTCTGTGTTCCTGTGCCATCGGTATTTATCATTTTCTTTCTACTATTGGGTTACTGTATTTTTACAATTACTATATGTATTATTTCCTATCCATTGGGTTATTGTATTTAATGGATCCATTAACCCCTTGTCTTAACTATTACCGTATGTGTTGGAATTTCTTCATAGTATTTTCTGCACACAACATCGGTTTTGGAATCTTAAAACGTATTTTCCCAATCTGGCACTGTTCCAGATACGTTATATAATATGTTCTGGACCAATTACCACACTTTCCGGATAAGCTACCGTACTTTCTTAAATCCTTTACCGTACCCTTAGATCCATTTTCTAAACTCGCTCACCTTGCACACCGCGCACTGGAAGCACTCCAGGTGGTAGATGTGCTGGTTTGCGCGTCGTACAATTGTCCGCTCGCCGATGGGCGCCGCGCAACGCGCGCACTTTGGGCCGAACGCGTGTAGGAAGTGGTCGCGGCAGAACAGCTGCGCGTCCCGCGCGTAGCACTTGCCGTTGCGGAAGAGCTCGCCGCACTGCGAGCAGCACAGGCACTTCTCGTGGTAGCACTGCTCGTGCACCTGCAAGCAGAAATTTTCATGTTTAGAATCAGATTTTTTGGACCTAGTAAGGGAATACCACCAATTCATGATATCAAGAAAATATCGCACCAGATAAATCAACACCAAAATGGTGAATTCGTACAAGAGTCTTGATTCTGAATGATGCGAAAGTTGGTGATTTTTTGGCCATTTTCAAAATTTTATTTGTTTAAGCCCAATTATGAAAAACCTGAAATTGTTACAAAATTTTAAAAATATGAAATTTTGACACATATAATCGAGACTAAAATTCCAAAAAAAAAATAATTTTCAGATCGGTTTCAGGTTAGACCTGATTTTTATCATTTTAAAATTATTCATTAAAATCAAGAGGATTGTACTTTTGTATGATTTGGTCCCAATTGTAACATATAATTAAAGATGAAAATTTCTCATTTTAAAAAATTTATTATAAGGCAAATTGGTAGGGAAGATGGAAAAAATTTTTTAAAAAAGGCTAGGCCAACCTTGTACAAGTACCGGTCGTGGATGGGTGCTCCGCAGGCGAAGCACAGGGACAACTCGCAATTTTCTGAAAAAACAGATAGGTTGCAGAAAAAATTCAAAAAAAATTGCGCGCAATGATTACGGTAAATTTGGCCAAATTTAATCATCGGCAGAGGAACCTTCTCTAGCTTAAGGGGAGGTTGAAGAACCCTTGAGAGTTCTCTAAATAGAAGGAAAGTGCCGAAAATCCACTTGTTAATGGCCAAGTGGCAATTTGTGCCCACCCAAAATGCTTTTAGATTTAAGGTCACAAGAGTTTTCCAGGGGGTTCAAGATCTTAGAAAAATGTGATTAATTTTCTGGAAAAACTCTTAGATTAATTCTTCAAAATTTGAGGAATAAATGTTCCCAAAATAGAAACAATGTTCCATTAAAATTCCTGGATTAAGAGAAACCATTAAAATTTAAAAATCAACCAAAAAACAGAGAAATTTCCTATGATATCCTAGGTAACTACCAAAAAAAGTTTAGGACCTGGAACATGATATAGGAAATATCCAGTTCGAAAAAACGCTAATGAATTTTTAAAAATGACTTTTTACAGAGAATTATGTCATAACTTGCTTAAAAATAAAAAACCATAGCTTACTATGAATCTTAAAAAAAATCAAATAAACTCAAATAAAATAGTTTAATGGATTTTTACTCGATTTTTATTGGTCTGGTTCAATTCCTGCAAGATTTTGCTAACTCATTTTTAAGCATCCAGAATCCGGATCCTTTATGCTTTTCCACAAATTTTTCCTTTTCTGTGGCTTACAATTAGTCGATTTACATTCTGTGTTTTCATGGGTAGAGTGGGTTAGCTTCAAATCCAAATTTGCCATTTCTTTGGCCATCTAATCCATCAGATTCCTTCCTTCATTTTCCCCTTGATTTTTAGGCAGTTCATACCTTTATTATAGCTCAATTAAATATTTATCACATTTTGGAGTATCTGGTTCAATTCCCCTACGAATTTGGCCATTTTTGCCTTTGTTTGCCTTTCGTCCATTAAGTGTCCTCCATTTCCACAGGTGTCCCGCCGTAAAGCGAAAACTCAAATTTTGCGCTCGAATTGCTCTCGAAGGGAGCATCCAAATATGCCATTCTATCTCTTTTACCGCCCGCCGGCCTCTAATTTCCCGATGGACCAAAATTATCGCCGCGGATGAGCAGAGAAAAGTGTGACAGCTTCAACGGAAACCAAAAGCGGATGCGGGATCCCATGGTCAAAAAAAAATCAGAAATAGTCGGTGATTTCCCAAAATAGCAAAGATTGTCCAAAATAGCAAACGGGCTGTCTTGACGGGTTAGAGAAGGCCCAAAAGTATCCCAAATTTCTTCAAATGCGCACAAAGATGGTCACAAAGGGTTCAAAATTATCAACTTGTCATATGTGGGCCAAAAGGGTCAGAGATGGCCCAAATTGTTAGGGATGTCCCAAAATTGGCCCAAAATGGCCAGAGATGGTCCAAAATGGTCAGAGTTGGCCTTGGCCCAAAATGATCAGAAAGTGGCGGTCAGAGTTGGACCAAAATGGCCAGACATGGCCAAATTGTGAGTCCGAAATCCCAAAAAGGGCAAAACCGGTTTTCCCCTCTTTCGTTTCTTTCCTCTTCCTTTTCACTCTTCCGTGGCGAAATCCGAGAAAATTCGAATCATCACCACCATCATCGTTTTTCTCCTTCAACTTGTTGATCATTTTTCCCGTAAATTTTGTCATTTCGTCTTCTTTGTCGTCGTCGTTTTCTTGCGAAACTAACCCATATAATTGAATTTTACGACGACGACAACGACGGAGGAGGAGGAGGACCCCGCCGTATCGGAGAAGTAAAGGGCCAATTCCCTGGAGAGCTCTCGTGGCCGCAAAATTGGCCAAGCGGAAAATTTTCGGGACGGAAAGGGGTAAATGGTTTCGAAGGGGTGAAGTAGCGCAAATTTTTTAGGTAAAAATTTTTGAGTGCCAATGTGAAGTGAAAGCAAAAATCTCATATCTATATGGCAGCTATGGTCCTTCCAAAAAAAATTCCAAAAATCCCAAAATAAATATCAAAATAGATACAAAATAAAAAAAAAGATTCAGTTCCCAGAAACGGTTTCTTGGTTCCCAAATGGGTTTTCAGATCCCAGAATCCCCAAAATGGTCCTTGGGTCCAAAGCTTCCAGGGTCACAAAACGGATTTCTTGGGTTCCAAAATAGATATGGATCTAAGGTCACCAAATAGGTCTTTGGATCCAAAGGTTCCAGGGGTCCGAAACAGATTCCCTGGGTGGATCCCAGATTGTTTTTTAAATATTCTTGGAACCCAAAACGGTCAATGGATCCTGGTCAAAATTAAAAATTTTTGAACCTTTTTTCTAAGTTAAATTTTTAAAGCGATTTTCTTCTGCACTTTTTCCATTATCTCTGATTGGTTGGTTGATTATGGAAAATTTTGATAGTGTGTACCTAGGTAAAAAATTGGAACCTATGGGCTTGTTTTTCAGGTTTTCCCAGGCCATTTAGCTTTCTCTCTCTCTCTCTCCCCCTTGCATCTGTCAGATTTCTCTCTCTGTCGTCTTTTTGCGGCGGTGCGGAAGTGCCATCCATCCATCCGTCGAGCATTTTGGTGCATTTTTTGGGCGCTTTCCTTCCCCCTTCTCTGTGCACTTTCTCATGATTCTCACTCTCTCCTTTTTCGTCTTTCCGCCTCTCTACCGTATGCCCGTGCTCTTCGTCTCTCTTTTTCTCCTTTTTGGTGCGCAAACGATCCGACGGACGGACGGACCTCGCCGGATCCGGTTTCCGTCCGGAAAAAGCCTGTGACATGAGATAGAGAAGTGGATCTGTCACCTTAGAGGGTGGTAAGAGTGATCAGAAGTTGGAGAGGGAGAGAAGAGAGAGAGAGAGATAAAGAGAGACACTCTGTCGAGAGTGAGAGAGATTAGGGAGAGAGTTGCTTAGAAAGAGAGCTTTAGAGATAGAGAGAGATCAAATGATAGAGAGATCAGATGAGAGCGGAAACTTATATCGAAGGAGAAAGGAAGATGAGAGAGTGATCAGGCAGTTTAGTGAAAAAGAGCACTAGCGAAAATTCTCACTCTATGGAGAGGTTGGAGAGATACAGAGAGAAACGAGAGAGTGTTCAGTGATCTGTCACTTAAGCAGAGAAAAAGAGTGATCTGTCGGCTATACAAAGGGATAAAGCAGGGAGCGAGAGAGAGCGAGAGAGAGAGAATGATCAATGATCTTCGATGGGGAGAGAGAGATTGAGTGATCTGACAGTCGGAATTTGGTCCCTTTGCGGCTGCTTTTTTGTAAAAAATCCCTTTTAGGGGGGGGGGGTGTTTTTTGGGAGAAAATTTTCGCCGCGCGGACTCACNTTGAGGAAGAACAATCCTTAATTGGATTTTTGGGTCTGTAGAGGAATGGGATGGGGCAATGTTCCGATAGATCAAAGCTCAAAAACTGATGTAGAGGTCCGGAATCCAGAGATTGTCAATAGTCCAAAATGGCAGTGATGGCCAATGATCTAAAATGGCCAGAGATGGCCAAATTAGTAAGAATAGGTCCAAAATGGCCCAAATTGTCCCAAAATGACCAGAGATGTCCCAAATGTTCCAAGATGATCCAAATTCTTCCCAAAATGGTCAGAAATGGGCCAAAAATAGAATAGGTCTAAAACAAAAAGATGCCCAATGGTTAAAAAATGTCCAAAATTTTAAAAGATAGCCTAAATTTGCTAGCCCAAAATAATCAGAATTAGTGCAAAACCAAAAAAAGATGTGCCAACTGGTAGAAATAGCACAAAGAAAAGTAAAAATTGCTAAAGTAATCCCAAAGACAAAAATATCCCAAAATATGTCCCAAAAATGGTTAAAAATGAACCAAAAGGAGCAGAAATGTCCCAAAAAGTCCCACATATGTGGTCAAAAAAACAAATGGTCCAATTTGGCCAGAAATGATCCAATTGAGTAAAAATGTCCCAAAATGGCTAGAAATATCATAGATATGGTAACAATTCAGAGTTGTCTAAAAATGGCGGGAGTTGTGCCAAAATGCTTGTTTTCGGAATTAAAATTTTCACGAAAATAAGTGATTGGCAACCAATATTGGAAAACTACGAACTTTTGCGACAAATTGTTCAAAATTTTTGGAAAAATTTGTCTGTAAATTCGTCCTAAATTTTCCCTATTTTTCTCATGAGCCAACCCCTCTCTCCTCCGTTTTTGGGTGCCATGTTGGATGGAATGCCTTCCATAGAAAGACAAAAAACAATTGATTAATTGCTCAATTTTAGGTGGTTCTCCATGCCCAAGCTCTCGCTAAAAAATTTTTTTATCCGATTTTTGTCATTAATTTTCCGGTATTTTTTTGGAGCAAAAATTAATCCAGATTCCGAGATTTTGACAGGTTGAAAAATGCGAAAAAAACGGGTGAAAATACCAAATTTTCTGGGCAAAAATATCAAAACGCATTGCAAAAAAACATTAAATAAGGAAAAATGACCAAATAGAATTTTGTTTAAAAAATCGAAGGGTCCAGAAATGTAGATTTTAAGTAAGGAAAATGGCCTTTTAAAACTTGGAAATTTGGAGTTTTCAGCTGTAAAGGGGTTCGGAAAAAAACTTGGGAAAATTAGAACAGTTGGTTTATGGTGGTTTAAGGGCTAAAAATCGATTTTTCACGAGAAAAAAAGCAGGTTTAAGTGGCTGAAAATTGGGAAATTGAATAATAAAAAGGTATGTCTTGGCCAGAAAAATGTGAAGGACATAGGTATATAATGGCCCTATTTTCCCATCAAGATACAAAATTTGGTTGTTGGCATGAAAAGTGCGGGTTTATGGCACGACAAGTACGAAAATTGCGGAAAAATAATGTTTTGCTGGAGAAAAATTTGTAGGAAAATTGATTTTTCGTGCCGGAATCTAAACGAGAGTGACAAAATTAGAAACCCACTAGCCCACTAGATTTGGCCGAAAAAATATTTTCCTCGGTCGGAATCGAACCGGCAATGTCGAAATCCATGCAAAAATCCGCTAAACCACGGATTCTCTCCAGGAAAAAATTATTTTCCAGATCAGATCGAACTTATTACGATCATTTCCGGGACAAAATACCACTAACAAGTCATGCGGGCCCCTGGGAAAATAAAAAATGGCCATTTTCGGCAATTTTGGCCAAAACCCATCGGAAAACCCGCAAAGAAAAAAAAAGAAGAAAAGATAAATGGAGGAGAAGGAATCGGAGGATTATGCAAATACAATGGCCCCAGATTGGGCAACGGAAATCCCCCATAGGCCCGGGATGAGCCAAAAAACGGCAAAAATATGCTCCCAAAATTTGCAGAAAACGGCAGAAGCAAAAATGCAAAAATTATGTATCACAAAAATTTTCTAGGCCCTAACTTATAATTTAGAGCGTAATTTTTTATTTTTTTGAAATTTCTACCTGGCCTAAGTTGTTGGTCTGTGTTGGCATCCGCCGAGGATGAAGAAGTACAGGGTTGGTCTTCGGCGCCGGAAGAATCCAGGGGCCTAAAATAATAATGATTTTAAAAATTTTTAAAGGTCGGTTTTTGGTTTTTTGTGGATTTCCGCCCGAAAATTTGATGCAAACAATTGAAGCATAACCTTCATGAATTATTGGGATTTTTGGCATTTTCGGTGGTATAAATTCTAAAAATTTTTCATTTTTAATTTCATAAATCCAAGAGAGCTAAGGGCTTCAAAATTTTCACTTTCACAGCTTTTGAGAGTTCAAAAAACGCCTCTCAGATTGTCGAATTAAAAATTTTGAGTTTGTAATTTTTAATTTTGATGGTCTGAATTCTAAAGTTCATTTTTCAAAATTATAGGTCCATATTTCCAGTTATGACTTTTCAAGGACCTAATACTGAGAATTTTCAGGCCTGAATGGTTCAAAATCCAAAAATTTTGATATTTCATTAGTCCAAAAGTGCAAATTTTTCAATGTTCAAATTTTCATAGGCCAGCCAAAGTGCCAAAACTTGCCTTTGCGGGTTTGCCGTCGTCGTCCTGGCCGGGATCTCGGCGACCATCGTCCTCTATGTGTTGTGCCGTGCCGTCGTCGTCGTCCCCCGGGGGATCACTCGCTCACTTTTCGTTGGGTTTTGATGGAATTGAATATTTTGGCCGCTCGCGGGCGCTTTAGCGGAATGAATAAATTTAAAATTTTCAGCCCCCGGCGGAGGGCAAACACATGCGGATGGATGGGTTGGATGGATCCATCCGGAAAGAGGGGGATGAAGCATCGGATGACCCCACCACCACCAGCACCCTAAGCGGCTTTTGGCACAAAAGGCCCGCCAAAATTTGGTGGTCAAAAGGGCGTAAAATGTGCCGAAAAGGTTAAAAATGCGATAGAAATATTCAAAATCGGGTCCGATCGATTAAATTTAGGGCTAAAATTGATATAAATACTGTTTGGGTGGTTATATAGGGTCTAAATGAGTCTAATTTGTGTCAGAATTTATCAAATTGGATTTGGATTGAAAATGACCGAAATGAAGTCTGAATTTTTCAACAATAACTGCTCGAAATTGGTTTAAATGGGATCCAAATGGTTGTTAAATGGTAAAATGATTCGAACGATTAAAATTCGTCGAAAATGATTGAAATGAGGGACGATTGTTATAATTATAGTCGAAAATGACCAAAATGCGGTTAAATTGGAGTGGAATTTGATCTCAAAAATGTAGAAAAATGGATCAAAACGGCTTTAAAAGTGCCAGAAAAGGCTTTGAACTGTCCATGATAGGGGGACAAAATGGTCTTGAAAAGTCAAAAAATAAATAAAACAATTGCGCTGATGAGTGTTTTAGATGTTCTAAAAAATTTAGACATTTTGCCTAGCTTAAACCCCATGGGATGGTTGCATCCATTCGGAAGGATGAGACCCTCTCTAAGCGGCTTTTGGCACAAAAAGGGCCAAAATTGGGTGGCCAAAAGAGCGTAAAATGGCCAATCGAAAATGTGTGAACGCAGACCCCCGGTGGATTAGAATTGGGTCAAATTTGGGGCACAACACATCTTTTAGGGTAACTTATATCAATTGTCCATGCTAATTGTCTGATATGCCATTGAATGTCATTAAGAAGTTTAAAAAGAGATCATGACGCCTTAGATATGTCATTTAGAACTTTTTACGGCATCTAGACATCATCATGAGTGCCATTTGGGCTTTTTACTGCATTTTAGACATCTTGCGAAGTATTTAGATGTTTTACGATAAGCATTTGGCGTTTCATACATAAGTACCAAAAGTCTTAATCATCCTAAGCTTGATTAGTTAGGCATCTTCTTGGACATTCTCTTAGGTATCTTAGGCATCTTATTAATAGATATGTTAGACATCTTGGTAAGCTTTCTTGGGCATATTAGACATCGCATAAGACATCTTAAGCATCTGGGTTAAGCACATCCTAGGCATCCCTGGCCAAACTCTAGGAGTTGTCCCCTGAGCAGAAAGGCTAATCCCCCTAAACCCTCCACATAGGATGGCATCGGCGAAGAAGCTTCACCTCCCACCCCCCNCCCCCCCCCCCCCTAGACCTCTCACCCATTCAGCCATCCGGAAAAAAGGAAAGGAGAAGTGCATCATCCTCCGGTCCGGACGGACGGTTGTTGGGCTCCAAATCCCTCGGGCTTTTGGGGCGGGAAGGCTGAAAACCCTCCTCCCCTCCCCCAAGGGCTATAGGCTTGGGGACCGCCCTCCACGGAGGTACGGTACACTCCCTCACTAGCGGAGGAGGAGGAGGCTCGTCGATGTCCGCCTCCCCACCCCCAACAACACACATCCTAAGTGTATGTGTGTGTGAGTTGTGTTCTCTCCAAATTCGTCGCAGAATGCGGAGAGGAAAAAAGGAAATGTGGGAATAAGGATGGGACTAGGGACCGAATCCAGGATTTAGGGAGTCGAGACAGAATTTTGGTGCGGACCGATAATTTAGGCCCTCGGCCGAAAAGGATCCCGAAAGGGTATTTTCGAGAACCGAGAACGGAAACCCAGGTTACGAGGATGAATTTTTGAGGGAAATAACGTATTTTTGAGAACTTTTATGGCCTTTGCCTGGGTTGATCGAAACCAGGAAGGTGTAAAAATTCGAAAATCAAGCCTATACCCTTTGTGTTCTTATTTTTCGTTATTGTTGTGTGTGTGCTCTCTCCATATTCGTCGCAGAATGCGGAGTGGAAATTATGTTGGGTTTGGGGACCGATTTCAGAATTTTGAGAATCGACCGGATTTGATACCGAGGGTCTGGGAATTTAGAGCCTTGAAACCGAAAAATACTGGAAGGGTATATTCCAGAAAATGGGGAACAGGCTAAACAAGATGGAATTTTGAGAGCATAAGCATTTTGAATGCCTCTCCTGGATGAGCATAAAGTTGAAAGGGGAAAAATTTCGAAAATCAGGCCTATACCCTCGGCGGGCTCAATATTTTCACTCATGGAAAATTCGGCCTAAAGATCCTTTTATAAAAAAATATGGACGCAAAAAAAAATTGAAAAATCAGGCCTATACCCTCTGTGATCTTATTATTACTCATCAGCTGAGTGGGTGAGGGAAATAATTTTCTTCAATCATCATATTGTGGAAGAAAAACGACGAATATGTATGTAGAGCCCCAAAAAGTGTTCCTTCCATATTGGCCCAATGAGTAAGGAACCAAAAAAAATACACCAAAATTGAATACAATAGGGGGGCCAGGAAAAGCCTACACAATGGGCCAAGGCCCCGGGGGGACAACGAAAAAAAGGTTTTTCTTTTTTTGGCGGGGAAATTGGTGAGTCAACAACCCCCTCGTCGATGATCATCATCATCATCACCATTTAGAGATGAGTGACACCCCTCAAAGTTCCGATCCAAAAAAAATTTAGGGCCGTAATTTGGTCTAAAATCCTGTAAATTTTTTTAATGCATTGGTTAGGTCTTTGGATTTTCCGAAATTTGGATGCATTTTTAAGAAAAAAATCCAAAAAAAAATTATTTTGCCTTAAAGGTTTTGGTCCAAATATTTGATGGTATACCGTATCTCCTGTATTAAGTCCCCTCCCTGTAATAGACTCCTCTGAAGAGAGGTTGAAAAATAAATCCCCGGGGGTCCTAATACAAGAAATACGGTATTCTGAAAATTTTTGCGATTTTCGGGGATTTTTTGGGGGGTGGGGGACATGATCCTTATGTTAGTTAAATATTTAAAAACTGGTCTCATTTTTAGCCTCTAACTCTGTGGCTGAGCGAAAATTTCTTTAAAAATACATATTTTTGAATTTTGAGTCTGGCTTTATTATCCCGAACGTTTTGATCCTACTGAAAATTGCAACCTATCACATTTTATGGCGCACAATTCCCTATTTTATACATAAATTTGGCCACTAAAATCCTAAGGAACTGGGCTTGGTCCGAATTTTGAAATTTGTCTTGGACGGCCGAGGCGGAGGGTAAACACATCTGAAGCCATACATACAAAAAATATTATCTTTGCTTGTCATGGAAAAATAGCCAAAAATCACATTTAGAGTGAATTTAACCCAGGAAAAAAGCAATTCATATGGGCCCAAAATCTTCAAAAAATTTGGTCATCGAAATTTTACTTTTCTTCATAAAACATAAAAATTTAAAAAAAAATTTGCGATGTAAAGCCGAAATTTAAAATTTGGTGGGCTTTTATCAAGTAAACAACTCATAAGAAAATTTTTATTAAATTAGAAAACCCTCCAAAATCGGCATTTATCATGAATTTTTAGCTATATTAAATTGGCTTCTGGAATCTTAACCCTAGTTAAAAATTAAAAATCAGTGTTTTACCGCGGAATCTTTGGCTCTGTTTTCGCATCGGTAATGGCCTGTGCCGAAACCAATCTGCCTAATGGACGACGAGGAATGGCATTCCCCGGGATAGGCTCATCCTCGGCGGTGGAGGTTGATGATCGGCCTACGGTAATCCTTTGGCAAAATGTGTGTGTGAGTTGTACATTGGCACAAGATCACATGCCAAAGATATTTTACAAACTTGTACCGGAAGTGTTAAAGTTTCACGAAATTGGTAACGAAAGTTTCTGAAAACCATGAATTTGGTCTACCGAAATTCGAACTGATTGTTTCATGAGTGCCTTAGGATAATACAAAATGTATTATGATGGTTGATTTAGTTTGGTACTCCTGTCTGGAAATGATACTCAACTGTCCCTAAAGTGATACACTTGAGTCCCAAATGGTACACTTGAGTCCTAAATGGTACATTTGAGGTTGAATATTGGTATAATTTAGTCAAAAATGATACCAGTACCTGTAATTCAAATTTGGAGCTGGTACTTTTGAGTCCTAAAATGGTGCTCTAGATTTTTAAAATTACCTTACTCTCCGAATTTTAGGGTCCGATAATTTTTCTAAATAATGGCCTTAAACCCGAAAATTTATAGATTTTTTCTTTCTATGTTAGGAAGAAATGGATTTTGACAATCTCCAAGCTGCTGTATGTGAGTGTGAGAAGCCATGAAAGGGAGAAGAGAAGCCTTAGGGATTTTCAGTTTTCAAAATTTTCATGAGGAATGGCATTTTGCGGCTTCGCTCCAAATCGGATTAGTGGGTGGGGGACCCGGATATAAACACAGGTGAGTCGGAAAATCCTTAAATTTTTCAAATCCGAAACCGGAATTTCAAGAATTTTCCCGAGATGCATTGGGTTGGATTCAAGATTTTCTAAGGGTTAAAACCCATGGATTTTCTACAATTTCGGGAATTCAAACCCATGGATTTCAAGGTATTTATTGGGTTAAGGCCTGGATTTCAAGGATTTTCCCAGGCTAACAACGAGATCTTTATCTGACGATATTGATCTAAGATTTCCTACNGGGGGGGGGGGAGGGAGGGTCCATCCGGGAAGGGGAGGGGGATGAAGCATCGGATGACCCCCCCACTAGCACCCTAAGCGGCTTTTGGCACAAAAGGCCCGCCAAAATTTGGTGGTCAAAAGGGCGTAAAATGTGCCGAAAAGGTTAAATTTGGTAAAATGATTGCTAAAATACTCCAAAAAGATTCGAGCGATAAAATAATGGTAGAAACCGGATACCTGACGGTATAAGTTAGGATCAAAAATGGCCCAAAAACTTAAATTTGCGTCGAAATTGTTCTTAAAGTGTAGAAAGTGGGGTCATTGCGGCTTTAGAAGTACCAAAAAAATTTTAAAATGTCCCTAATATAGGGTCAAAATGGTCTTGAAGGGTCAAAAAACTAAAGCAATCGCGCTAAGATGTCCTAGATGTTTTAATAAATTTAGTCTTTTCTAACAATAAGCTTAAACCCACTGGGATGGTTGCATCCATCCGGAAGGATGAGACCCCCTCTCCCTCTCACCAGCGCTCTAAGCGGCTTTTGGCACAAAAAGGGCCAAATTTGGTGGCCAAAAGGGCGTAAAAAGGCCAATCGAAAATGTGTGAACGCAGGCGCAGGACCCGATGGGTTGGAATTGGGTCAAGTTGGGACATAAACATAGTTCATGGGAACTTAAAGCAATCTATCAGGGTTGTTGTCTAATTTTAAGATTTACCATTTATGTCATTAAAAGCCCAAGTGATCATGTCGTCTTACAAGTTAGACATGTCTTACTTATTAGACCTTTTTGCAGCAAATCGACATCATCATGGGTGGCATCATGGGCTTTTTATCTCATTTTAGACATCTTTCGAGGTAATTTAGATGTTTACGATACATCATCCAGGGTTATTACCTAGATATCTTACAAGGCAGCTTATTTTTTTCTAACGATCTTTTTATATTTTCCTAGCTCATCAAAGACGTTACTGCTATATTGTAACAGAGATTTTAGTCATCTTAATGAGCTTAGTTAGGCATCTTGGACATTCTCCTAGATAGCTTAGGTAGTTTGTTAAGCTTATATAGATATATTAATCATTCTCCATGGGATTTTGGGTCTATTAGTTAGCTTGGGCATCTTAGACATTATTCAGGATGCTTTAGACATCTTGGTAGGCTTACTTGGGCATTTTAGACATCTCCTAAGACATTTTAAGCATCTGGGTTAAGCATCCTGGACATCCCTGGCCAAACTCTAGGAGGTGTCCCCTGAGCAGAAAGGCTAATCCCTCCTAAACCCTTCACACAGAGGATGGCATCGGCGAAGAAGCTTCTCCCCCCTTGGACCTCTCACCCATTCAGCCATCCGGAAAAAAGGGGAAGGGGAGAAGTGCATCATCCCTCTCCTCCTCCGGCGCTCCGGACGGACGGACGGTTGTTGGGCTCCAAATCCCTGGGGCTTTTGGGGCGGGAGAGGGCTGAAAACCCTCCTCCTCCTCCACCTCCCCTCAAGGGCTATAGGATGGGGACCGCCCTCTGAGGGTGGTACGGTACACTCCCTCACTAGAGGAGACCGGAGACTCGTCGATGTCCGCCTCCCCAACCCCAACAACACACATCCTAAGTGTATGTGTGTGTGAGTTGTGTTCTCTCCAAATTCGTCGCAGAATGCGGAGAGGAAAAAAAGAAAGATGGGGGAATTATTTTGGGTCTCAAGTTCGATTCCAGGATTTGGGCAAAACCGAATTTGGTACTCAGGGTCCGGGAATTTAGGGTTTGGGCCAAATAGGATCACGGAAGGATATTCTCGCTAACCACAGGGATCCAGGTTACCACAGGATGGATTTTCAAGAGCATAATCATTTTGATACCCTTTGCCTGGGCTACTAAACCAGCAGAAGAGATAAAAATTTTGAAACTCAGATCTATACCCTCTAAAAATTCAGCGAGTGTGGTCTGAAAACCATTTTTACATCTGCAGCCTTCACTACATATCTCAAGGTTTTCATTCATGGAAATTTCGGCCTAAAGATCCATTTTTAAAAAATATGCATACTAAAAAGGACGGCATATAGAACCCGTCGAGTAGTATTTTTTGCAAAATTTCAGAAAAATTGGTCGGCTAAATCCCGAGTTATAAAAATCAACCTGACGTGAAATAAATAAACTTGATGCCTAACTATCCGGGTTATTACTCACCAGCTGAGTGGGTGAGGGAATAATTTCTTTCTTCATATTGTGGAAGAAAAATGACGAATATGTAGAGCCCCAAAAAGTGTTCCTTTCCCCTTGGCCCAATGAGTAAGGAACCAAAAAAAAAATACACCAAAATTGAATACAATAGGGAAGGGGCCAGGAAAAGCGCACACAATGGGCCAAGGCCCTTTAGGGGCAGAGGAAAAAGGTTTTCATTTTTGGCGGAAAAGTTGGTGAGTCAACAACCCATGTCGATGATGATCATCACCATTTAGAAGGTGAGTGACACCCCTCAAAGTTCCGGTCCAAAAAAATTTAGGGCCTTAAGGTAAGTTGGTCTGTCTAATTCTCGTAAAATTTTACAAAAATGCATTGGCTAGGTCTTTGAGTTTTCTGAAATTTGGAATAACTTTTTTTAAGAAAAAATCCAACAAAATAATTCACCTTTAAAGTTTTGATCCAAATATTTGATGGTATCTCTGAATTTTTGAGATTTTTGTATTAATTTCGGGGAATTTTTTGAGTGGGTAGTGGGCATGATTTTTAGATGGAATAATTAAAAATTGGTCTCATTTTTGGCCTAAGTCTGTGCAAGTGAAAATTTCTTTATTTTCGAATTTTTGGTCTGGCTATCCCGAACGTTTTATAAATTTATGGCTCACAATTCCCCATGGCCGTTTTTTGAAATTGATTGTCTTATCTTATTTTGGTATGGCCAACGGGGAGAATAACACAGCTGAAGCCCTACAAAAAATATTTTGCCTTTACATAGCTCATCATGGTAAATAGCCAAAAATCACATTTAGAGCGATTATTTAAACTCCGGAAAGTTGCAATCCATATGGGCCCCAAAATTTCATAAAATTTAAAGTTCGATTTGAATACAAACCCCCATAAAAGGTAAATTTTATTAATAAAATTTTTGAGGTCGAAAACCCCTCCGAAAAATTGGCATTTACCATATAAATTTTAGCTAAATTCGGTCTCTGGAAAAAGATGAACCCTGTGTAAAATGGAAAATCAGTGTTTTACCGCGGATTTTTGGCTCTGTTTTCGCATCGGTAATGGCCTGTGCCGAAGCCAATCTGCCTAATGGACGACGAGGAATGGCATTCCGGGGGAGGGGACACCCGGCGGGATAGGCTCATCCTCGGCGGTGGAGGTTGATGATCGGCCTACGGTAATCCTTTGGCAAAATGTGTGTATGAGTTGTACATTGGCACAAGATCACATGCCAAAGATATTTTACAAACTTTTGTGCCGAAAAGGTTAAAGTCTCCCGAAATTGGTATTGAAACTTCTGAAAACCCATGAATTTGGTCTACCGAAATTCGAACTGATTGTTTCATGAGTGCCTTAGGATAATACAAAATGTATGATGGTTGATTTAATTTGGTACTCATAAGTCTGGAAATGATACTCAACTGTCCCTAAAGTGGTACACTTGAGTCCCAAATGATACACTTGAGTCCCAAATGGTATATTTGAGGTTGAACATTGGTAGAATTTAGTCAATCAAAAATGGTATAGTGTCTGGTACTCAAATGTGGAGTTGGTACTTTTGAGTCCTAAAAAGTACTCTAGCTTTTTAAAATTACTCTCTAAAATTTTAAGGTCCGAAAATTTTTCTAAATAATAGCCTTAAACCCGAAAATTTATAGATTTTTTCTTTCTATGTTAGGAAGAAATGGATTTTGACAATCTCCAAGCTGCTGTATGTGAGTGTGAGAAGCCATGAAAGGGAGAAGAGAAGCCTTAGGGATTTTCAGTTTTCAAAATTTTCATGAGGAATGGCATTTTGCGGCTTCGCTCCAAATCGGATTAGTGGGTGGGGGACCCGGATATAAACACAGGTGAGTCGGAAAATCCTTAAATTTTTCAAATCCGAAACCGGAATTTCAAGAATTTTCCCGAGATGCATTGGGTTGGATTCAAGATTTTCTAAGGGTTAAAACCCATGGATTTTCTACAATTTCGGGAATTCAAACCCATGGATTTCAAGGTATTTATTGGGTTAAGGCCTGGATTTCAAGGATTTTCCCAGGCTAACAACGAGATCTTTATCTGACGATATTGATCTAAGATTTCCTACATTCTCTGGTGCTTTTATCATTGATCGTTAATTCAAAATCTTCTTATTTTATCTTTATCCTAGACCCATTGATCTCTGATCAAAGATCCACATTGACACAGTAAGATATTCCTGAGGTTCCTAAATACTATGATCTTTGACCCTTCAAACATATTGATTTGTGATCTTTGATCAACGATCATCTTCCTATAGTCTACTAATAAGAAATGGGGTTCTTGATTTTTTGACCTGCGGAATCCGGATTTTGCTCTTATATGCCTAAATGTTGGACATCAAGGATCTTCCCGTAACCTAAAGCCGAAAAATTCTAAGGTTTGAAGAAATTCTAAAGATCTTGGTGCCTAAAGATCTTGGAACCCCTGGCTTTTGGGATTTTCGAAGTCCCAAAGATGCTGACCTGGATTTCCGTGCCCAAGCATCGGTTTTGCGGATTTTATGAAAAATTTTGTATTTTTAGGGACTTAATATGGCATTGTTGTTGTGGTGGTGATAGAGGGAGTATGTGATAATGAATTATTCAGGATTAACCCTGAGGGCGCAAGAAAAAGAAGGGTTGCTGACCCCCGAGAAAGATGGTGGTTGCCTCTGGTTGATTGGCACATCGATGTTTCGTGACATCGAATTTTGACACGAAATTTCAAAGGGATAGAAGTGCGGATTATGAATGCGAAAATTAGGAAATTTCACGATTTTCAAGAATCCTGGAACCCCTGGAATGCTATGCGAAACCTGCTGTGGACCAAAATCAAAATCCATACCCTAAAAACACTAAAGCAATGCAATTAATCCGATTTTTTTGTGAATGCTTAAAGGTAGTTGGGGAAGCATTTTTCGGATTTTTTAATGTGAAAATTTTATGAATTTTTAAATTTTTTGCCGTGGGTGTTTTGAGTTTTGGCCATAATTTTTCCCCATAATGAGTTGAATCGAATGGGCCAAATTTGAGCCGAATGACTAGAATGAAGAATGGCGTCCAAATGGACCCGCGCAGAAGTTTGGAAAAATTTTGGAAAATCCAGAAATCCACGGAAATATTTTGGGATTTTTTGAAACATGGGAATTTTAAGAGTCCCACAGGAATGTCCACAGAAATTTTCGGCGGATTTTCATCACAAATTATTGAATTTAATTTTTCAAAAATTTCCTAGCTCCTCATTGGTCCGGGGAATTTCCGGGAATATTTTTTTGGAAGATTTTCTGCAAGCCAAAGTGCCGGTGCCGGAAAATGTATAAGTGATGATTATCGTCTTATCGTGGAGAGGGGGGCAAGACGCAGAGCCACAGCAGGTGCTTTGTGTGCCCCCCGAGGCCACCAACACCTTGGCAAGGGGTGAAAAAGCATTTTGATCGATTTCAACAAAATTTGTAAATATTTGAAGGAAAAATCCCCCTAAACTTTTGGACGGAGGCCAAAGATCCGGAACTTAGCAGCCCTCGAATTCTGACTTGGAAACGCGCGTGGCTAAGTTGTAGATGGTTAGTTTCTGCAAAAAACGAAACCAGGTTCGATTCCCACGCCCTACACTGCAAGGATATTAAAAGTGACGCTTTGGCCAATAGTCCTGAAACTTTTTAAAACTCAAATGCGAAAAATGCACAGAAAATTATGCTAAAATTTTGGAAAGAAAATTTTATCGGATTTTTTGGAATTTTCAATATTTTCTAACCAGATGTTTGGATGAATTCGACAGTTCCTTTCTCGTTAAACCTAAAAAAATATTTAATAAAAACGAGCAAATTTTATAAATACATTATGCCTTTGAAAGTTTGCTTTGATATACATAGTGAGGATTTTAAAATCGTGTTTGCTTGCTCTTAGGATGGCTTTTTTAACGCTTTTTTTTTGTCCTAGAAACGAAAAATCGACCGGAATTCCAGCCGAAAGTGCGCGAAAATTTTAGAAAAATTTGATCTGATTCAAATTCCATGGTATAACCACCGTATGGACCGCAATTTTCATCAGAAAGAAAATGTGCCAAAATTGGGTGGAATAATCGGGCCACCACAGCTGTCCTGGGCCCCGAATTTTTGGGCCCCATATAGTAATTAACTTCGTCTCGAGAAAGGAGCGGAGGAGGAGTACATTATGCCATTATCCTCCTGCACCCTCCACCATCCATCTCGCGCATTATTGTTGTTGGCGGAATTGACTCCTTCCTTTCGCTCCCACTCAGACTGAAACATGGGGTCAGTCAGTGGGGGGGAGTCAATTTTGCAGAAAAAATGGAAATTTTTGGCTTTTCTGGATATAAGGTACGAATTTTAGGTCAGGTCAATCTTGATGGTCCTCTCATTTTGAAATGTAATGGATTAAGAGATTGATAGTGCAAAATTTTTATGTAAGGTATTGGTTTTTCTAAAGCACGAATTTCTAAATTTAATTTTTCAGGCCTCCTCTATAGGATTCAACCAGATATAAGAAGGTTCAACTGGTCTGAAAATTCACGGATTTTCATTTTATGTTCGAGAGATCACTCGTAGGTTCAAGTTTCTTAGTTAGGGTCGGAAAATTGGTACATTTTGCCGAATTTTCAGAAGCCCCAAGTTGGGTCCGAATTTCAGAAAATCCTGTGAGGTAAGGCATCTGGAAAACCCTAAGGTCAGGTCAGTGGTGTTGGAAAATCTTCCTCGATTTTTTGGAAATTTTTTTTTTGAAAATGCGGGAAAATTGATGGTGTTGTTGATGTTGTCCCCCTCCCCACTTGTCCCCACACCATTTTGGCGTTCTGTGCCCTCGTAAAATGGGCACTTTTATGGTCAAGCTGGCTCTGGGCCCTTCCCCCCCCCCCTTCTACCGTTTTGGGGCCCAAAACACAACCTTGGCCCCCGGGAAAATGGGCCATAAAAATGGCCAGTGGGGATGGCATTTTCTGCTACAAATTGATCCCCTGTCTGCTGCTGCTGACTGAGGAAAAGAAATTTGGGGTGGAATTTTGAATTTTTGAAGAAGAAAAATTGGAGGGCTCCCATGGTTCAGTGGTGCTCTGCTTAATCCGCTTAAAGGTATCGGTTCAAAGCCCTTTCGAATTTTTGAGGCCCATGGACCCTTTTTATATAAAATTAACCCTTTGCGCAATGGGATCATGCTATATTAAAAAGCTAAAGAAAAAATCTAAAAATCCAAAATTCCTTTAATAGTCTTTGGGAAATCTAGTGATCCTTTGGAACTTTAAATTTTAAAATTTAAATATACAATTTTCGGCAAAATTATTTAAATCAATCCCATTATTGAAGAAAGCGAAATAATTTTTTTTGGAGGTCTGTTTCGTCTAAATTCTAGCAAATTTTATCCGGACCTCTTATAAATGCTAAATTGGGAAAGAAATTAAACTCTTTTCCCTTAAAAAAGAAAAATTCGAAAAAAACTTTAAATCTGCAAGGCTATTAAAACATGAAAAAATTTGAAAATTCTTAAAACTCTACAAAAATTAGATGAAAATCCAAAGGTCTCTGCCAAAAAGATCTTCCTAAAAAATCGGAAATCTTCAAAATGTTTGGGAAAATCTCGAGTTGGCCAACAGAAGTCAAGTGGGGGCTATTGGGGTTGCCTAATCCGTTGGTGCCAAATCTTCTTGAGAGGAGAAAATACGGATTTTGGCACGATTGGCCCCTTTAACCTCCTTAGGACTTATAACCTTATAGGACACCTGCCCCTCTCTAGAGGAAGAGGATTATAAATGAAGGGTAAGTAAGGGTTTCCGTAGCGAATTTCCTGAAATCTCTACTATCCGGAAGTCCTAATACCGAATACTAAAAGGGTTAAATTTTCAAAAGTTCCGCAAAAAAACTCAACAATTGGAAATTCGCAGGTCAAAAATTCCCCCAAAAAATCCTAAAGTCCCCCAAATTTGGAAGATCCTCATAATCATTTAAGCCGAAAATCGAAAATATTTTTTGGAATTCCGACCGGAGAACTCCAGAAATGAATTAATGCAAAAAATGAATTTCACAGCCTTTTGAGGCTTGGATTTTCTGACCCTTCTATTACTCATTGGCCAATTCTGATGGCCCTGAAAACCGCGAGAATGGGTGTGAAGCAATTTCCGGGGCCTCGTCCGACCCTCCGCATCCGGCTCATCCCTTCCGAATGAGAGAGAGAAAGAGAGAGAGCGAAAGACATAGTGATAGATGAGAGAATTAGAGAAAAATTATTGTTTAATTTAAGAAAGGCAAGCAGTGATCAGAAGAAAATAACGCTACAAATAGGAGTGAGACAGAGAGAGAGAGAGAGAGAAAGGGTATAAAAGTGTGTAAGAAAAGAGAGAAAGTGTAAAATGAGAGATTACATTACGGTTAGTGAAAGAGAGAAAAAATTCACGGATGATTTTAAAAATATGTGAATTAGAGGGGATGAGGAAGTGACCAGAAAAACAAAAAATAGTGTATGAAAAGTGGAGAGCCAATAGTGTTAGAGAAGGAGAGATAGAACTCAAAGATAGTAAGATAGGAGGTTTTTTGACCAGAGAAAATTGTGATAGTCAGGCAGCGGAGGAAGCAGTCTTGGGCCCTGCTGAGTCGCGGAGCGGATGTGCGCATTAATTACCGCATCCTAGGCCTGGAGGGTCGTGAAATTGGCCCCAATGCCATTTTGGGGAGGCCGAGGAGAGGAATTTTGACGAATGGCATTTCTGAAGGGGGTGACAATTGAGGAAAACAACAACACCAATTCCAGGGCTCATGTGATGGCTCGAGGCCAAAATTTCCAGGGGTTTCCGAAAATATTTGCAGGAAGAAATTTCGCCAAATTTCCGAAAATTTACAGTTCTGGAAATTTTATTTGGGACGCTTTCACTTAGCAAATTTGAAAAAAAAATTCGCCGCTTATTTATTATTTTTAAGGTTTGGTGGATTTTTAGAAGAGTTCAAAGTAGTTTAATATAAAAATTCAGGTTATAAAAATCGACGGTTTTCAGATGGATTTGGGTCCTCAAAAGTATAAAAAAACCATAAAATTTTTAGAAAAACAGAAACTTTTCAAAAAATTTCGTGATATTTCATATTTAAAAAATTTAAAATTTGATTTGTTATAATTACAACATGCATAGGTATATAATAAACAAATTTAAAAATTGGATATCGTGTTTTATTGGGGTTCGAGTTGCCAGTGACCCGTTTTCACATATTATATGCAAAATCTTAAGATTTTTCATCAATGATTTTTCGTCAAGTCATGTAACCATTTTGCAGATAAAATTATTATTTAAATAAAGAAAAATTCATTATAACGGATAAATCTCGCGGATATGGGACCAAAGATGAAAGAATATTAAGTAAATAGTGTAATTTATATCAAAAATTGTTAAAAAATTAAAAAATGGAGCTTGTATCTGCAAAAATCGTAACTTGACTAAAACATCGTTGATGAAAAATCATAGATTTCGTGTATGAGCTATGGCAAAAAGGATGCCAGATTCGAGCTCAGCACATGTGAAAACCCCGGAGTACCTTTTGAATTGTTAAATTTGTCGGAAAAAATTATTTTTTTGCCGGGGGGGGGGGTAAACTTAACAAGTACCCCTATATATCATATCACTAGGGCTCGGAAAAATATCGACATAAAATTGCAAAATGTACGTATAAAATATCGGTCAAAAATCGCAAAATACCGGCAAAAATTAGTGAAAATATCGACATAAATTTCAAATTAGATGAAAAATAATGTAATCTCAAAAAAATTTTTCTTGGTTTAAATTGTGAGGCGTTAAAAATTTTTTCAAAAATTTGAATTTTTGAGTAAATTTTCGAAAAATCTCGAAAAATTTCCAAAAATTGAAAATTTTTGTATTTTTTTGCATTTTTCTTAAGAATTTCCCAATTGGCAAAATATCGACGTAAATAACGACATACAGTTTTGCCATAAAGTGTTGTGGATATGAGCATGATGGATATAAGATTCTCGCCACGTGTGATAATATTTCTTATTGGTATTCTTTCTCTCTTGTATCCCAGTTCATGTAATTATTCTTTGTATTTCCTTCACATCTCCACCTATATAACTGATCCATTTTCCAGCATTTGTCACTCTTCTGTTTGCCTTCCTTTCCCATTCCTATTCCAGTCCTCATATTCCATTCTATTCTGTTGTCTTCAATAAATTCTCCAACCGAGGACACAACAATTGGCGCAGTCAGCAGCGGAACCTCAAGGATTATTCATCGCAACTTCAACACAAGGATTATTCGCAACGCAAATGGCACCTACCAAGGATCAGCGACAGACGATCGACCGCCTTACGCAATTGCTGGAGCAGCAAGCAGAAGCAATGCGAGTGCAACAGGCACAGCAGGCAGCCAGAGATGCAAAGCAGCAAGAGATGATCGCACAGCTCCTGGCCAATCAGCAGTGTGCTCAACCGCAAGTGCAGCAGATCGTCAACCAGAGTGCTCATCAAGCTACCATCGCGTCTTCGCTCGACAACCGCATCGGCCGATTCAACTACGATCCCGAAGGCGGATGTACATTCAATGCCTGGTTCCAGCGCTATGGCAAATTCTTCGAGGAAGATGGCAAAGACTTGGACGCAGCCACGAAGGTTCGACTACTCGTCAGCAAGCTCAGTGATGAAGACTACTCCAGCTTCGCCGACAGCATCCAGCCCCAGCAGCCAGATGATCTCTCATTCGAAGAAGCAGTGAAGCAGCTCAAGGAATTGTTCGACGATACGCGTTCAGTGTTCGTTCGTCAGTACGAGTGCTTCAAGCTGAAACAACGGGCAAATCAGGATGCCATGGCTCTGTTCAACCAAGTCAATGCTGCATGTGAAAACGCCGGATTCTCAGCATGTTGCAAGGAACAGCTGAAGTGCCTGATTCTCGTCACTGCACTACGTGATGATCTTCACGAGCTAAGACAGAAGTGTCTGCAAATTCTGGAAGATGCTCGACGGAAGAAGGAAGACATCACTCTGAAGAAGCTTCGTGAAACATGCCGGACGTTCTTGTCGGTTCGGACGAATGCTACGTTGCTGTCGCAGTCCAAGACGATGTCAATCGATGCAATTTCTTCGCATCCAGAGCAATGGAAGCAACAGAAGAAGAAGAAGAACTTCAATCGTCATGATGCCGGAGGCTCAACTTCTACATTCAAGCCGTGTCTATCATGTGGACAAACGGGTCATCGACGCGAAGATTGCAAGTTCAAAGACGCCACGTGCGTCATCATTGCCAGAAGGGACACATCAAGGCCGTCTGTCAAAGCAAAGCAGTTCAAGAGGCAATTGAGACGCCCACTGCTACAGTTCAAACTGTGATCGTCAGTTCAACCAACGTGCAGCTCAAAGAGACCGCTACGTGTGGAAAGAACAAGTGAAGATCAACAACATTGAATGTCAAATGAAGGTCGACACCGGAGCCGGAATCACGCTACTTCGCGCAAGTACTTGGAGGAAGCTCGGTTCACCGAAGTTGATGCCTGCGGAAATCAAGGTCAAGGATTGCACTGGACAACAATTTCCACTTGAAGGCAGGATCAATTGTGAAGTACAGCTCGAGGATCAACCAGTACAGAAGCTCAACGCCTACGTCTGCAGCACAGTCACTCACGACTTACTGGGAGTACCATGGATCCGAGCTCTCAACCTCAATCTTCAAAGATGGTTCGACGCAATGCACAAATCTACGACGAAAGATGTGACTCCAGTTCCATATTCAGAAGTCAGCATCCGAGAGGTCAATGTGCAAGCTACTTCGATGCAGAATTCTTCAGCGGATGCTTCTTCAATGCGTCATTCCGAACACAACGTTCAAAAGAAGGCAGTCCCAAGGAAGATTCATCGCAACTCCAATTCGCTGTTCAAAGCCGGAGAGCAAGTTCAACTGCTCAACTACAGCAATGGCCATGCCAAATGGATTCAAGGAACAATCATTGAACGTGTGGATGGTTCGCAGCGCTACCGTGTGGAAGTACCAAGACTTGGCACAAAGGTTCACCGCTACGCAAACCAGCTCCGACATCATCCGACGAAGAAGCAACGGATATCCACAGACGTTCACAAGCATGGTTCGACGACTGTTAGTGCGACAACGTGCTCGACTACAGGGCGTGCGACGACCAGTGCGACTACGAATTCAGACGGGCCTCGCTCGTCTACATGCACGACTAAGGATTCAGATGGGCCCCGCCCGACTACGTGCTCGACAACGGACCATTCAGATGGGCCCCGCTCGACTTCAAGCACGACTACGGATCATTCGGAAGAGCCTCGCTCGACTACAGCTCGATCAGACGGGCCCCGCACATGGACAGACGTGATCTACGGGACGTTCTGATGTGCTGGCGGAACTTCAGGAATAAAGAGGGAGATGTTGTGGATATGAGCATGATGGATATAAGATTCTCGCCACGTGTGATAATATTTCTTATTGGTATTCTTTCTCTCTTGTATCCCAGATCATGTAATTATTCTTTGTATTTCCTTCACATCTCCACCTATATAACTGATCCATTTTCCAGCATTTGTCACTCTTCTGTTTGCCTTCCTTTCCCATTCCTATTCCAGTCCTCATATTCCATTCTATTCTGTTGTCTTCAATAAATTCTCCAACCGAGGACACAACATAAAGAATCTTTCAACCCGTTTAAAAAATCTATATTTTAAAGCGAAATTATGTAAATTATTTTCCTTTGGCATTTTATCGACGGATAAGGACACTACGTCCAAATCAGACATGTAATGACAAAAAGAGAGACTACGTCCAAACTCAAAAAATTTCGCTTCAAGATATAGATTTTTTTTGAAAATTACTGTTTTCTGAAAGATTCTTTATGGCAATGAGTGTAACTGGAAAATATCGATAAAAATTGCAAAATATCGGCAAAAATGGCAAAATATCGCTGTAACTCGAAAATATCGATGCAATATCGAAACATCGACATAAAATCCAAAATATCGAACATATCGACGAAAAAGTTGATGATTTTGGGTTCAAATCAAGCAAGAAATGCTTTTTATTTGATTTTCAGGCCATTTTGAGCCTCCGCAAAAAATATCGATTTAGATATTTTTCCGAGCCCTACCTCTCATCTCATCAGGCTATATCATTTCTATTTTTAATGAATCTCCTCCAGAAAATTCGGGAATGGTTGCGAATTGGTGTCCCGGAAATAAAAAATTGTTTTCCTTGAAAAAGTGCATTCTGGGGTCTTTTTTGAGGCGCTGAACACGAATATGAACTCCGTTTTGTCATATATTACGATATTACTAGGTCGTTGCATAAAAAGGGCGGTTTTGGTATTCACATGAGCGTAACTTTCTAAAATATAATTCTAAAAATCAGAAAACTTGTAAAAACATACTCCTATGTCTCCTCTATATTTTCGCTTTTTGGACCAATTCTCATTACAGATAAAAATTTTCGAGAAAAAAATTCCCGAAGTGTGGCCAACGTCAAAAATGACTAAACCGGTTTTTCGGGTTTAAACCCAATTTGTTGTTAGGAAATCGAGCTTTTTATAGACCCAAAATGTAGTCCAATGGATGCTGTATCATATGCAAAAAACCGCTTCTTGATTGGTCCACTCTTTGATTTTTTAGGATTTTTTCAAACTCTAAAATCGACCAAAAATGGCCATTTTTAAGAGATTTTATAGGATTTTCGCTGGAAAAAAGACAAATCGAAATAAGCCGACTTCAAGCCAAAATTGCAAAATTCATAAAAAATCAAAGAGTGGACCAATCTACTCCGGATTTTTTTATTCGATGCAGCACCCAATAGGCTCCATTTACACCGCTGGAGTCGAACTTCCATCCCGTCGTTAAACCGGTTTAGTCATTTTTGACGTTGGCCACACTTCGGGAATTTTTTTCTCGAAAATTTCAACAACAATGAGAATTGGTCCAAAAGGCAAAAATATAGAGGAGACATAGGAGTATCTTCTCACAAGTTTTCAGATTTGTTGAATCATTCTTTAGAAAGTTATGCTCATGTGAATACCAAAACCGCCCTTTTTATGCAACGACCTGGTAGAAATTAGATATGTTTAAGACATCCTTACCAAGATTATCAAGATACTTCAAAAATGCTTTATTAAAGCAATGTGACTAATAACGTGAATGGTCAAAACACGAAATAAGTGGAAAAAAGTCAGAATCAGAAAAAATCGACCAATTTTGATTAACATTATCATCAGACATCCTTACCAAGGCATTTAATAGAAATTAAATTTGGAATAAGTGTAAAAAAGTCAATTTTTATTCCATTCAAAGCTAAGCTATTTTAGAGGTTTGAAGAAACCTTGGTAAAGGTGTCTTAAACATGTCTAATAGCTAGGGCTGGCAAAAATATGGAAAATATGGATAAAAATTGGCGAAATTTTTGCAGAAAAAATGAATTTACGGAGGAAAAAATAGTTTAATTTCATATTCCTTTTCTGAAAATTTTTTTCGAGAATTTTTTTTGTAAAAATTTTTTCCAAATTTTTTTTCCAAAAAATCATAAATTTTAGGATTTTATTGCATTTTTGTTTAAGAATTTTCTTAAAAAATGGTGAAATATGGACGAAATATGGAATATGGACAAAAAGTCCGAAATATGGAAAAATATGGATTATAAAATGATGTCTAGAAGGTTCTAATAAAGCTAAAAATGTGTTTTACGTGATTTCCAGGCCATTATGAGTGTGCAGAAAAAATATGGATTTCCATATGATTGCCAGCCCTACTAATAGCGTAATATATGACAAAACGGAGTTCATATTTGTGTTCAGCGCCTCAAAAAAACCCCCAGAATACACCTTTTCAAGAGAAAAACAATTTTTAATTTTTGGGACACCAATTCGCAACCATTGCCGAAAATTCGAAACTCCGAATCATAATAAATGAACCATTAGAAATCTATGCTCTAGCTATTGAAAAATGATAAACAAAGAAATCATCCACCTAAAATCTTTATTGAAAATTAAATATGTAGAAAGAAACCCAATTTATTCAAAATTAATATTAAGAGTAGAGATCGGCCGATCGAGATCTCGGTACCGAGAGTCTCGGGTCTCGGTACCGAGACTTTGACCGAGAGTCTCGACCGAGATCTCGATCGGTCTTTTTCGCCTCCGACCGAGACTTTATCGAGACCGAGACTTTGTCGAGAGTCTCGATCGAGATCTCGATCGATCTTCATTTTTTACCGAGAATCTCGATAAAATTTTTTTAAGAATCCTGAATCAAGAACTAACAAAAAATCGCCAATTTTTCCTTACGAAAAACCTTTTAAAATCGAAAATTTTTCTCCGGCGTCCCCTATCGGGGCCACCGAAACTCCTTAATACAATGGAATTTATTCATTAAAATTTGTTTTAAGCAAAAAGGGCTTTTTTTACTCTAAATTTTCTTTAGGAAGAGGTCTAAATTTTCCAATATTTCTTCGGTGACCCCCCTATCGGGGCCGCCGATGCTCCTAAAACAACGCAATTTCTACAAAAAACTGCTATTTTTTCAGCCGCCGCCGGGGAACATTTTTTGAGACATTTAGCACTTTTTCTTAAGAAATTTACCAATTTTTTGTTTGATAAGAAAAAATTTTACAAAAATTTTTCAAAAAAATGAAAAGGGGGACCCTTTTCATTTTTTTTT